>PVIR01007543.1:17307-60821 GCA_004026965.1 Petromus typicus | reverse complement strand
GAGGTACAGGGATAAAGCTACTGACAGATAAACCGGGGAAGGGAAGGAGGCTGTGACCGAGGATGACAAATGCTCCGCTCCCTGCAATGTTACAGCCTGGTGGTCTGGACCTAGACCTGGGAACCCAGGGCCACTGCCCGGTGTCACTGCTCAAGGACCCTGCTCTGCTGTGCCCTGCCTGACATGCCAGGGAACACCTGCCCGATATCTTCGATTATGTTCAGAGCCTGACATCCCAAGATTCCCACCCAAACAATGCTGAGCCTGTCCACAGCCCCTTTGTGGGGCTGCATCTGAGTCTGTCTTCCAGAGGCAGAGCACACTGCTGAGTCCCTGTACCCTTGGATGTGGGGAGAGGCTGTGTGTGTGGGTGACAGAAAGCAGAGAAGTATGACTGGCTATGGATATGCTAAAGTACAAACAAAGCTGCTCCCAGGGCTGGACTCAGAGAGGATTGCGAGGAGAAAAGGAAATGGTCCAGAGGCAACATCCCTACACCCAACCTCCCCAGTTCTTAGAGATAGCTCACTTTCTTTCTCCAGATCCTTTTACAGAACGAAAGGTTTAGTTGTTTAGAAACTCACCTGAGGCAGTGACTATGCTACCAGATTCCAGGATAAGGTAGGAAGGGAATCACAGAACTCTTTCCTAACTTTTTTTTTTTTTTTTTTTTTTTGAGACAGGGTCTTGCTTTGAACTTTAGGCTGGCCCTGAGCTCAGCCTCAAACTCACATCACAGCAATCCTCCTGCCTCTGCCTCCCCAGTGCTGGGATTACAGGCATGAGCCACTACGCCCGGCACTGTGGTATGTGGTACCGATTGCTGCTGGGCATGAGTCTCCATGCCCAATATTGTATGTGGTTACCAGAGAATCGAACCCAGGTATTTGCACTTGCAAGACAGGCGCCAGAACCACTGAGTTAAATCCCCGGCCCTTTTCTAACTTTTAAAGGTAGGTGGACAGATCTTCATTGTGCACTAGCCACATACATAAGGAAACATGTAGCAAAGCACTGCTGGAAGACTGGGATGGATGAGCTGTGGGGGATGGTCTGATGGCCTTTAGCAGCTGTGTTCACAGCCTGCTATTATTCATCTAGTGCTGAGCAAGTTGTGGTCACCAGGCTAGGTGCTGTCCTACAAGAAGTAGTGGAGATAGGGGTCCCAGAGTGGAAAGCCAGCTCTGCCACTTAGGGTTGTGTGGCTGTGGATAAGTTATGTAACACCTGTCTGCTTTAGTTTCTTTCCTGCAAAATGGAGATCAGTAATAGCACCAAATCTTGGAACTGCTGTGTTGACATGCGGGAGACATTTAGAATAACGATGCACACTCTGTTATGTTTTCTTAATCACGATTCTCTGATATACAAGTTATTAATCAAAATGTATAGATGTACTCAAAATGTATAGACATGAAGTGTAGCTTAGGAGGACCAAAGAGTTCACTAGTGTGGAACAAAGCCAAGATTCAAAAAAAGCTGGTTCCACAGCCCACAGTGCGGTTGAGCATTCTGGCTTCCAAGGTGCTGACAACTTCAGCCTGGAGGAAGCAGTTGGAGGGATATAGCAAGAGGAGGACTGCTTAGCCTAGGGGCAAAAGATCATGGAAAGACTTTCACCTCGACCCCAGAGGATGCAACATCTGAAAAGATTAAACAGAAATAATTCTACTGTGTAGTAAAATGAGCATGAAAGGCTCAGGGAGACTTCTCAGAATGGTATACATTAACAGCAATTAATTATGAGCAAATTAAATATAAATAAATCACATCATAACAATCATCACTCATAATCTGAGTGTTTGTGAATTTAGTAAAATATGTGACTCTTCAACTATGTCAGCACTGCTGACACTGTAGAAAGCATACTGTAGAATAAACACGAGGATCACAGAATTAGTCTGTTTCTCAGGGGTTATCAAGACTTGAAACACTCTGTACAAAACAAAGACCCTCCTTTGCACTGTGATGCAGGAAGACATGAAATGGTGTGTGGTCACACTCCCCTTTATCACCAGTGCACACGGGTAAAGCTCAGAAAAATGATGCCTGGAACATGGATCTGCTGGTCGAGGAAGCCAGACTTAATGTGAAGTGTGGGTGGGTGACCTCGGCTGAATTCACCATGCAGGACACCCACAGCTAGACCCTAACCGTGTGAGCCACAGAAAGATGGATCCTTGCCGTATGCTTCCCTTGTATGAGGTTAGGG
Source organism: Petromus typicus (assembly GCA_004026965.1). Taxonomy (NCBI): domain Eukaryota; kingdom Metazoa; phylum Chordata; class Mammalia; order Rodentia; family Petromuridae; genus Petromus; species Petromus typicus. The sequence continues at coordinate 58,609 of PVIR01007543.1, read as the reverse complement.
TCATTGCCTCTTTATTGACCTAATCCACATATCTAACAAAGAGAGCCACAAAGCAACAGCCAATGAATGCCACTGCAGAGGCCGTGATCACCACAACAACCACGCTCCCTGCTGTGTTGACCAGAAATCCCAGGCCACCTCCAACCAGAATCTGAGCCAGCTGCACCATACAGGTGAGTGCAGCACAGTCCACTCCCTTGCCGCGTTCTGTGAAGCCGCTGCCCGAGTTCCATCCTGGGACCTGCCGTCTCTGTGAAGGAAGCACATGAACATACTCTGAACTAGGGTACTGTCACTCAGGGCTGAGATCACATTCAACCCTATGTACTTATAGGAGCCACATATCTTTTCTTCTGTGGTCTGATTTCCAAGTCAAAGAAAGGGTGGGAGCCCTCTAGATAGCACTTATGAAAACCTGGGCTCCCAATATGGGCTCCCATTCCTGTTGCCTAGGAATCTGCTACCCACACCCATAACTGCCAGAATTCTACCCTGCCCCTCTACAACTTTCATGGTGGGGAGACATACTTTGGGAGCCCACAGGCTATAATCAGCTTAGGAAAACTGCAAGGTGCTTGTAGATCTTGGTCCTTGGGTCTTTGTGTCACTGTGAACTGTTCTGTCAGCATCACAGAGGTCCCTTTTCCTAGTCAAACATATAGGAGCACCAGCTCTTCATTTTCGAGCTCATCAGTGGCACCAGGGGCCAGAGTGAGGCTGCTGCTGTTTTAAGAGCTCTGATTTTCCAGGTTTGCTCTTTATTTTCCTATCAAATCTACCCAACCCCCACACACCACCAACAGCTTTCAGGTGTATCCAGATGTCACCCAGGGCAGATGTCTGACGAGCACGTACCTCCTTCTCCTCCTCACGATGGTACTCAGCAATGAGGTTAAAGGGAATGGTGTACAGGGTGCTGGACATGACACCAAACAAGGTGCACAGGACCAGGGTGGAGTAGACATTTGGGAAGAGACCTATAAATCCTGTCCCTAAGCCAAACAGCAAATACCCCATGAAGTAAAGACCCTTTAAGCCAATGTAGGACACCAAAACTTTCTGAAAGTCTGTGGAGAGAAAAAAGGGAAAAATTACAGCTGGCAGTGCCTCAGCATTTCATGATTTCAGAAAATCCTTTCTTTTGAAGATTCACTTTTTTAGGAGACTTTTTTGATGCTAAATTAAGAACAAAAGAACCTTCTCATCTGTGGGCTGAAAACAGCTGGATTTTGGTCTCAGTTTTGAATCCTCTGCCTAGAAGACAGCTTGAAATTGCATTCTAAGCCGATTTTCTTTTTCCATAGAGGAGAATAAGGCACAGTTTAACATACAGCTGAATAGCAAAAGGATGCAAAAGAGGGCGCACAATGCTCATGTTAGCTGTGGGCTTTTGGAGCTTCAAGGCCGAGAAGAAAATTTGGGTTATTCTGATTAGAGACATCTGGCTCAGAACTGGGATGCAGTTATGTGGGTGAGCCTGAGTGAGGCTTTGATTTGATCTCCAGCATTGTTTCTAAAAATCAGTGTTAATAAAATAAAGTGTTTTCTCTGACTTGCCAACCCTTCTCCGGTCCATGGCTGGCTCCCCACATAGACAAATTGCTTCACTTTGAATCACTTCAGCTTTCTTGTCTGAAAACTGGAAATAAAAATTTCTTTGGAGTTATTGTCAGGAGCAAATGACAAAATGTCTGAAAAGAAATATGCCCAATTAATGTTGTTGTTATTTCTATAAATACTGGTTGACCTGAAGATGGCTGACTTTTAGCTCAATTTTTCTCCAAGAAGGTAAATTTGATTAGCTTATAAAACTACAGGAATGAAGCTAATTTATTTTTTTAAAAATTCTGCTTCAAGACATTTTACAGTGTTTTTATAAAGGTAAGAAAACTCCTTCAAAGCATTAATCTTAGTTTTAAAATCAATTTTATTTTATTTTTATTTATTTACATTTTTGTGTGGTACTAGGGATTGAACTCAGGCCCTTTTGCTTTCCAGGTAGGCATGATACCACTTGAGCTAAATCCTCAGTCCTAAAATTAATTTTAAATTTGTGCATTCTTTTTTTTTTCTTCAGTACTAGGAGTTGAACTCAGGGCCTTGTACCAGGAAGACGCAGTGCCACTGAGCTACATTCCCAGCTCAATTCTACTGGACCACGTGAGGCACAGAATAAATTATAGATGGTAAAATGTACCTGTTTAAGAATGAAACCTTCCATATCTATCCAAACAACTATGAGACTTCTACCTTAAAGACAGCAAACCTGATTTGTATTGCAAATCAACTATCAGACAAAACATTGTCTGGGGTCACTGGATGCAAGACAAGCTCTGGAAATAACAAAGGTTCAGCACTGAATTTTTATTAAATTCTTCCCTTGTCTGGAGACCTATTAAGGTTGAAAATATGCCAGTATACACTAGGTCCACTTCATAATAATTCTAATAAGCCTGTTTGCATAATGACTACATTTATGCACAAAATGCATAATGCATAAGGTGCATAATTACCTGTAAGCTACTATCAATATCTGGCTGTTATCCAAGAATAAAGGGATATTTGCAAACATAAGTCACTTCAGTACAAACACAGAGAGTCTGACCAAGAAATATCCTATTTATGGAGAGAAGCCAATAAATTTCAAGGCCAAACATATAATATCCTCTGATAGGTCTGATAGTCACTATCTCCTTCCATAGTCTTCTCTTTAGAGTTGAAGGGAAATTATTGATTTAATCATCACCTAGATATAGTACTGTCCATTAGAAACACTTAAGATTGCTGTTCTGATAGGTGTGAGTGTGGGCTTGCACTGCACAAAAAGCCTGAAAAAGTGTCCCTTATCACCACATCCCACCCCAACCTCAAGGTTGCCCTGTTGAGCTGCATTAGATAGAGATACTGCATCTGCATCTGATGAATCCAAAATAGAGGGCAATCGAGTGTGCTCTGGAAATGACAGAGATGTCTGGTTCTGGCCAGTGTGGGCAAGGGCACAGGGAAAAATCTTGAGTGATTTCGTAGAGGGAGTTAAGGTTGGTCAAAAGACATAATTAGGAACTGTGTGGGTGGAGAAACAGAAGAGGTCAGGAAGAAGAAGTTAAAAGCACTGGCAAATCCACAGAGATGAGAAAGTCTGCACAGGAGGTCATGATGGTGGCTCACCGGCGTCCAGCAGCAGAAGTCAAAGAGTGAAATAACCCAATCTGAAAATATCCACGTGCTAAGTTTAAGGCATAGACTTTGTCCTGCAGATGTGGAGAGCTGGGTGGGCTGATTGGTATCTTATGAATAAAATCTTGTTTTGAATGCACACCAGTAGGGATGTCACAGATATACATTAGTAAAGTTTACAGAATAGAATTATTATTATTTTTTTTTGAGACAGGGTCTCGTTTTTTGTGGTTCAGGCTGGCCCTGAGCTCTGCCTCAAACTCACATCACAGCAATCCTTCTGCCTCTGCCTCCTGAGTGCTGGGATTACAGGCTACAGAATTGTTTAAATAATAGTTTACTACATACACAAGGCTTTTAATGAGAAAGGACCTAAATATAACATGCTTTTAAATATTCAAATGTCATGAAATTCAAACAAAAATTCAAGCTAGACTAGTGAAATGGCTCTTAGTAGAGGTTCTTTGAGGAGGAAAAATTAAAATGGACACAATATTTAAATACTAATTATGTGTGAGAAACATGTTCCTCTTATAAAAATGAAGGTAGTAACACGAAATCATAAAGAAATTCAGGTGACTAATTTGTTAGATCCTTGTGGTCTATCACTTTCTAATTCTATTTTAGGTACTTGAAAGTCCCTTCTGCAATCTTAATTCGCACACTTGCAGGCAGACAAAAAGGGTTTGTAAAGAAATGTAAACTTTCAGTCACCATTTCATTGTCATAAAATTCAAAGTATTGAATATTAGAACCTTATGATAATTGGACTCCTTAGTTCCTTATATAATATATTAGGCCTTTTCCTCCCTAGGGTAGTCTGGAAGCATGTTTCCTGTTCTGGTATGAGAAGGTGAAGTCAGATGATTCAACATTTGTCCCTGTTAGAATGACAGTGTGTGTCCCTGGGAACAGTAACAAGGATTCTTCCTATCTCTGTCCTTTTCCTCCCACTGCTTCCCCAGGGTCCGTCAAAAATCTGGAGCCCTGAGTCGAGTGTCAGCTTTTCCTCTCGAGGGCCTGAAGAAAGAGAGAGCTGTGAGAGAGTTTGTTGACTTTAGCAGCCTAATTTCCACCCCGGAGGACCTGCTTGAGTAGTTCAGGGTAGACATTTCATTTGATTCAATGTACATAGAGCCTGGAGCTCACCATAAACATTACCAAGCACAGGTTGGCTTGTGTGATGCCCTAGAGCAAGAGCAGCTGAGTTTGGACTTCTTTAAAGCCAGCGGCAGAAATCCCAGAATCCCATGTCGTCAGAGTAGACACTTCGCCAACTGAGGCACTAAGAGGCTCAGATCTCATGGGAAACTGGCATCTCCGAAGTTGTTCTCCATCCCAGAACAGTGTTCTGTAACATGGGTCTGGGAACATCGGGGCTATGGTTATTTTATATGATTGTCTCTTCTCCTGCTGTGTTTCTTATCCTTTCTGTATGGTTCCATCTGCAAATCAGATAAGCATGTCTCTGAAACGTCACCAGCAATCTCGCTCCAGTAAAACACGGATCTGATGGGATGCTATCTCTCATCCACCCAACACATCACCATCATGTTTAAAAGATTGTCTTTTATTTTTTCAGGAAACTTTGACAAGGAAATCACTGAGTCCCAAGCATAAAGAAGTCACTGAGGGAAATGACACTAAGAACTCTCTTTGAGAAAGAATACTTCCTGAGGTGTTTTCTAAGTTTTTCCTGGCATCTATGTATTTGTCAAAAATCTTCTATTAAGAGAAAAAATAGGTGAAGAAATACAAAATATTGATTCTGTCAGGCCAGAGGCCCTTTGTAGACACTCTCAAGAGAGGAAGACTTACATGAATAAACCGAAGAAAACACAGAGTTGATGCACAAACCCCAACATCCAACCTCGACCCCTCTTTCATAGATGAGGAACGCTGTGGAGTTGTGTGCACTGTAGGGATCCCCGTGGTACACAATCTGAAAGAAAGGGTGGGCAAAGGCTGCTGAGCTGCAGGTGCGGTGTGGCAAGGACCCCTTCTCATGCACTCTGCTTCTCCACTCTTGGGGGGAGCAACAAACCTGTAGCTGCTCAAGGGCCCCTTCCTGGGGGCACAGAGCTTATTCTTTCACGGGCAAGTCACCATTTTTTTCTAATCACACCCCTCTCAGGATCTTTAGGAGATCTCATGGCTATGCTTCAAATTCAAAAACATTTCCCTGGATCTTTAAATCCCCATTGGACCAACATCTGGCTTCACCTCATACAGGCAACCCTTCCACCCTTATCTTGTGTAGCCTTATCTTGTGCAGGCTTTTGACTCATCTCCATAAATGTCAATTCTCTTCCTGTTTGGAGTGTGTTCTTCTGTTCTCCACTTCTACAAATCTTGTTTACCCTTCAAGGCCAGATCATACTGGGGTCCTTTACAAGGTTTGTCTTGATCTCTGCAGCTTATAATGGTTTGCCTCGATTTGCTGTATTTAGTTAAGTACTCACAGAGGTCTCAGCATCCTCTAGTTTAAAAAGGTACAAGACCCTTCTTCCAAAGCTTGTCTATAAGCTAGCTCTTGAAGGTACTCTTTCCTAGATTCCTATAGTACTGAACTATACACAGTATACCAAATACATTACTGTATTCTATAGGCCAGCACAAAAGAAGCCATTGATTGAGGAAGTGATGTGTGAGTCATTTAGTGTGTGCACAGACTTATTCTTTACCTGGCCCATGAAATCTGTGAAGAACAGCATGTTGGACAGGAAGGCGGTCCAGCCAATGAGGTGGCTGATGCAGAGACAGCGGTAATGGGGAGGCATGTGCACCAGTTCCCTCAGGAGGGACTTCATGCTCATCACCCTCCGAGCCTGGAATGAAACATGGAACTGAGGTGAGACCTCCAGCCAGCAAGGAGCCATGCAACATGCCTGTCATTAAGCCGTCACACAGGGTCCCCTTTCCTGAGAATAGCACCTACTTTGCCATGGAACAAACTTAGTGGAAGTGCTCTGTTCAGGACAAGTGACTAGTGACATAGTGTCTCAGGACCAGAACAAGATTTTTGTGAAAATAAGGGCAAAGATACTGGGAATGGTGCTAGCTATCGGGCAAGATGTAAGAAGCATCTACATCCTATCTTATGCATGGAAAAACATGTTGCTCTTACAAAAACAAAGCCAGTAGTAAATAGCTCCCTTACCTCATGAAACCACAAAGGAATTGAGATTAGACCCTTTTGGGTCTAATGATATGGGTGCACAAGGCAAAATCTCACAGCTCTCAGCCACGCATCAGGAGATTATAGTTCCTAGATTCCCTAATTCTGAGGACATCGTCAACCAAATCCAAAAATGGCCTTCATGATTTCTGTCCCCTAGCTCCTCCCATGATTGCAGTTTTTTACATGACCAAGAGATTTTGTAGACACAATTAAAGTTACTGATTGGCACTGAGTTGATCAAAAGAGTAACTGTATGACACTGGAGGCATCACATAAGCCCTTGCAAGTCCAACACCACAAAGAACTGAATTCTGCCAATAACCTGACTAAGTTTAAGGAGAGACTCTTCTCTCACCAGTCTCCAAATGAGAACGCAGTACTGCTTACATCTTAACTTCCACTTTGTCAAGCCCTATGCACGGAATCCATCGTATTCCACCCAGAGTTCTGACCTACAAAACAGTCAGTTGATTAGAGGTTGTTGTTTCAGATTCTAAGTTAATAATAATTTTTTATGCAGCAATAGAAAACCACTCTTATCCACTCTCCCTTTTCTCCCAGTTCCCTTCTCTGGATCCAGTTCAATAGTGGGTATGTGTTGTATCAAGTTAAAATATCAACGAGGTAGAACAGTATAAACATATCCACTATAAAAGACTGTACTTGCCACAAATAGTTTAAGTTAGGCCAGGGATTTAGCTCAGTGGTTCCGGCGCCTGTCTCGCAAGTGCAAGGGCCCAGGTTCGATCCCCGGCAACCACATACCATACTGGGCATGGAGACTCACGCCCAGCAGCAGTCAGTACCACATACCACAGTGCCGGGTGTGGTGGCTTACGCCTGTAATCCCAGCACTCGGGAGGCAGAGGCAGGAGGATTGCTGTGATGTGAGTTTGAGGCTGAGCTCAGGGCCAGCCTGAACTACAAAGTGAGACCCTGTCTCAAAAAAAAAAAAAAAAAGTTTAATTTAGAGTTAGATTGTTAAAACTAGAGACAGCACACCAGGATTTGGCTCATGGAACCACGCCTAGCTTGCAGGCACAAGGACCTGAGTTGGATATCACATATATACACATACAAACCCAAAACCTAGAGAGGACAACTTTTTTAGTTCAAAAAATTTGAGGGAATGAGCTCTAAACTACTTACACAGTTGCTTTTAATCAAAAATGCAGGACGTTCAAACATTTTGTCATATAAGAAGAGAAAGAAACTTTGGAATACAAAGCAATCATCTCCCCTGATGACATGCTGAGTGTGTGGTGAGTGATGGATCTTTCTCGTCAGCTTTTTATTTACTCTGAATCTTGACAAGATGAAATAGACTCCAGCTAGTTTATTTAGTCTCCTGAGATCTGTTAATTGTCACTGTGAATCATTTCACAACTCTTAACATTATACTGTAATGATTTTTGCTTCTTGTTGCCAAAAAACCCCAGAATTTTACATTTTCTGCTTCTTATATAAATTGATATTTTAAAACTACCAATCCTTAATGCTTTATAGAAAGTTTAGAGGGAACTAGCTTTAGCCCTTTAAACTATCTTCTTTTCCTCCAGAGTGTGTGTGTATATATATATATATATATATATATATATATATATATATGGAATATATATGGAATATCTATATATATATGGAATATATATATGGAATATATATGGAATATATATATATGGAATATATATATATGGAATATATATATGGAATATATATATATATGGAATATATATATATGGAATATATATATATGGAATATATATATGGAATATATATATATATGGAATATATATATATGGAATATATATATATGGAATATATATATATATATTCCAGAAAATATAATGTTAGCCAAAATGGAACCAAGTTGTAAGCAGGAAACCAGACCCCTACCAGACCCTGCACTTACCAGCACTTTGACTGCCGACTTCCCAACCCCCTCACCTATGATAAATTAACATCTATTGTTCATTTCAATATTAATTAATCTTGTAGCACTTAACCCATTGCCTATGATTACGTTGATTTTCTTGTACTTACTATTAAAAATCTAAGCATTTCCCTTGGCTTTAGGAAAAGTGACTATTTCTGTATGTATGGTATGTTATATGTTAAAATTTGAATGCTGGTTGTAACATAATTGCAGCACATAATTGCTACTTATTCCTCAACAACAAGAAGAAGTAGGAAAAGGTACTGCCCTGGCATGGTTCTGATGATTTAAACTAGGAGCTTTATCCTCACTTTCCTTCTGCTCTTTGCACAAATGCACAATTGAGAAAGCCAATCTGGCAAAAATCCAGCCTTGCTACAAATATTAATTCATGCAGCTCCTTATGCATAATGTTCAGCCTGCTTTCATTGTTAACTTGATTTCTTCTTTCTTCCAAAAATAAACACTTTCAGATTGGGCCCAGTATTTCATAAAATCTGGGAATGTAAATATTCAAAAGTCCTTTGCATATTTTAACTCAAAATGCAAATTCAGCTGGCATCTTTCTCCTGACTCACCAGTTCCTTTGGAAAAGGCTTTCAGTGTTTCCACCTCCCTGGAGTCATTCTATACTTTGCACCAGTGTCAACCAGAGACTGAAGAGATGACGGATTGATGAAGGAGAAAAGCGGAGTGTTTTCATGGGGGAAAGAGAACTAACAAAAGTATACTCACAAGTGAAACATCATATGTTGAAAATAACAACTGTTACGGCCTAGAGGATTGGCGATGGATTTGGTGGAATCCAGTTTGAACTCTGCAATAATTTGAGCCTCTCATAATGAAAAATAAAACCCCTGGTTCCCAAATTGCCAGGGCACCTTATTCTGGAAGCTATGACTTGGAGAAATATTAAAAGTCTTGGCCATACCGCTAGCTGGATGAGGTATAGATTACACTCCTCTATTGGAGACCAGCCAGTGTGAGCACTTGGAAGAAAAGTACACTATATATCATTTAAGGCCTAAGATACCTTACTACACTTTCATCCTTCTTTTGTTTTTCAAATTAAATAACAAAACCATTCAGAACCTCGAGTGTTGTGTTTGTGACACATACTAAAAAAAGTGTAGTTTTTCTTTTCATTCATTATTTAACAAAAATTATGACTGTATATATAGATATGTGTGATAATATACATATATCTATAGTACCCTATGATGATGGATTGATGGATGGTTAGAGATAGATGGCTAAAGGACATTAATTAATATGTGCACTGTGTTACTGTTATATTTGACACCTAATGTGTTCCCAAAAACCTCAGTGTGTTAAAGGTTTGGTTGCTCCTGGGCTTTTTGGAAGTGAGCGGATGATGAGAACTCTAATACCATTTGTGGGTTAATTCACTGATGAAATGGTACTGGTATTACTGGGAGGCAATAGGACAAGAGTGGGGCCAGTAGAAAGGAGTAGATAATGGGGGGCATGCCCTTGGGAACTGTTTTGGATTCCAGCCCCATCCTCTCTTTTTCCTTCCCCTTCTCTCTGCTCTATGGCCCTCACCATGAGGTGAGCAGCTCTCTGCAGCCCAAGCCTTTCCTCCTTGCTGTTTCTGCCTTGGAGACAGGCAGGCATAGCTTGGAACTTTGGAAACTATGAGCTAAAATAAAGTTATCTTCAACTGACTTCCTCAGGTTTATCGCAGCACCAGAAGTCTGGTATAATCACACATCTGTCATTTGTTTGTGATCAGGATAATTACAGTGTATTGTTTCATCAATTTTCAAGTGTATAATGCATTAATTATACACTAATGATAGTACAATAAGCCTCTTGGACTTATTTATCCTAACTGAAAATTTCCACTTGTTGATCAACACCTGTCCAGGGAAAGTTACTTATATTTGGTATATTTGCTCTCCCCAAATGTGGAGAGTTTTATACGTTCAAAAGTCATGCACTCACTTAATCTCATTTGATCTTCATCACAGCCTCTGAGAAGTCTGTCCTAGGCTGGGTGATTCTTAGAGATGAATCATAATCTACCAAAAGGCAGTTATGCTATAGGACTGATATCTACTTATTGTTGGTAAGACTTCATTTTATTTTGTTCCTTAAACCATGGCATTTTTTCCTTATTTTATCAATTTTTTTCATTTTTATGTATGTTACAGAAATTATAAATGTATTGAATGGTTTTTCTTTAAAAGAAAATTAAAGCCATCTATTAAAGCACTCTCTGGAAAAAGAATGACATGTATTTGACAATAAATATTTTCAAATATTTTCTTTCCATTTTTATCCTTATGGTTTTTTTCCAAGATGAAGATTATTCTATATATAGATAGATATTTCTCTATATATACATATTTTACTTGATATGTTTTACAGAAATCTTCAAAAACATGCACACCTTTTATAATAATTTATATGTTTCCTTTTACCAGCCTACACACACAATGATGAGGTTTACTTTTACATTCACCTTGAAGAAAGTTTAAGCAAATGAATAAAGCAAACAATATTTGAGAGAGAACTTAACCTTAGGGGAAAAAATTATAGACTTTGAAGACTAGCAGCTAAAATTTACTGCTTCTATATATACACATAATTTGAATGAACAAAAATGAAGTTTTCCACTGACTAGAAGCTACACAAATATTTCCTTAAAATGCCATGGAAAAAAGTGCACTTTTCAGGTACATATTTCATCACTCCTCTGCTGGGTCACAAAACTCACAAGTGGGCTCCAGTCCAGCTAGTCATAGCAGAGACCTAACTGGCTAGAGGCAGTGGGCAGGGAATGCAAATATTTTCCCTGAGCAACCAGCTAGAGAACAGTGCGTGGGCTCAGGTCTCAGGAGACTTCGATGTTTCCATTTCATCGATTTGCCCTGTGATCGAGGTAAAAGGCTTCACTGGATGAGTCCTTTGTTTTCCTTTGTGCTTTCCCTGTTGCACAACCCCTGTAGTCATCCTACAGCAGGTGGGGTAGCAGAGGGCAGAGGTGAACAGAAGTTTCTTCTCTTTGTTTGTATTCTTCTCTCAGGTGGCTGTGTGGAAGCAGGCTGGTGACTGAAGTGTTATTTCAGTTCACTCACAATACTGAGGTCTCCTTCAGCATTAACTTTGGAAAACAGGTGAAACAAATGGACCGGCAAACAATATTTAAGGAAAAACTTAACTCTGAGAAAACTAGTTACAGACTTTCATAACTAACAGCTCTGTTGCCTTTACTGATGCATGTAACTGAAATAAGAGAAATGGGGTTTTTCTACTGACTATAGGAAGCAAAAATATTTTCTTGAAACAACATTTTAGAAAGCATGGCTTGAAATTTTAAAACCCATTTAGCTAAATAGAGTGTGGTATCCTAGATTTGATCATGGTAGGAAAAAGAACCTAAGTGAAAAAACAGATGAAATTCAAATAAGACTGCTGTTTATTTAATAGCACTGTACCAATGCTAATTTCTTAGCCGTGACAAATGTCTTATCTCTTATCTAAGAGGTTAACATTAGGGGAACATTAGAGAAGGGAGGCAAGACTATTTGTAAACCTAAAATTATGTAAATCAAACATTTATTAAGAAAGTAAAGCAATGTGTTTGCTAGATAACAACTTTATAGGGTAGGAATAGGGTTTTTCTTAATTACTTCAGTCTCCTAGCCCTAGCACTGGTTAGTAATAGTTACTGAATAAATAAATGAAAAGACCATGTACACAATGTAGCTGATTCTAATAATTCACCCAAACAACTTCCTTTAATACCCATAATCCACATGACTTTCTCTGCTTCATTCATTCAAAAAATAATGTGAAATGTATTGCCAGCTTCCTGGCTACCCAGCACTGAGGTAAATGCCAGGAATGGAAAGGCCCAGAGATCACCTCCTCCCGGGATTCCCTTGCCATCAGGTGGGAGAGACACAACACAACACACAGGTACAGAAAGTGAACAGGTGCCCATAGGGGAATAGATATCATAAAAGAAGGGTCAGAAAGAGGAGCCCTAAATGCTTTAGGTCAAACTACAAGGTCACAAAACTATCACCATGAGAATTTAGCAAGTGATGTGAGACTAACAATTGGCTCCCAGCACTCGCTGTCCCTTTCTCACAAGTTGAAGTTTCTGCTGGGTTCCCACTAACTGCACGTGACCATCTGAGTAAGCTCTTGCCAATTATCTAAGTAAGCGAAAGTCATATTTGCTGCAACTTTTGAGTTGTGTCCATAACACACCTTTCCCTTCTCTCCTCCCTGCTTATAGAAATTTAGTCATGATAGTAATAACTGGTGAACTCATCTTGAACCTCAAAATGAAAGCTCCATGTTCAAAATAGCAGCAACAAAACAGAAAGGGGTCCAGGAGACTTGCAGAATATTTGATTAACCCAGAACCACCCATTTGGACCTTTATAGGAGAGAAATGACATGTATCTCTCATAGAACACTGCAAGTTAAAGTCACCTGTACCTTAACTCATCAGGCAGCCATGACTGAGACTCTGACATGATTCTTCCAAAATCCATGTCCATTCACTACCCAACACTTTTGATCATCACAGCAATTTTTATCTCTGCTATATTTACTACTTGCCCAAATTTTTTACTGAGTTTGTCCTAGATCCCCTTCACCATTTGTCTTTTGAGCAATAAAATCTTTTACAAGACCTCCTAATTGCCAAATCCACAGGATTTACTCAGTCTTATTCACTAGACCTCCGCTGTTCACTCTTCAACTGGGTTTTACAATTTTCTCCTTTTCTCTTACTTCCTTCTTTCCATTCTTCTTTTTTTTCTCTTTCTTTTGATTCTTTCTTTCTCTATTGTAGCACAAAAAAGCTTATATTTAAACTCAGTTTAAAGGACACAATTGCTACATCAATGTTGCCCAAGAGAATTTTCTTTAATTCTAGAAGGTTTGGTACTTGGATACTCTGAACAGTGGACACTAGTCCAAAGGGTATTTAAGCTTTTGAAATGTGTCTAATGCAACCAAGGAACTTGCCAGGCCTAAGAAGTTTCCAAGATTTCTACCTGGCCTAATTCTTCATAAATGGCTTCATCTCTGCTGATTTCAAATTCCAAAAAGAGTAAGGGAGAAGTGGAACAGAGGAAAATGCACAGATTTTTCTTTAAGGTGCAAAATTTTAATTCCAAATAATACCAGATATCAGGATTTCAAAGATTCAATTAAGACTTCATGAAACTTCACATCAAATAAGCAACAAACAAAACAATGAATTTAAGAAAAGGAAGGAAGGAATGAAGAAAAGAATGAGAGGAAAGAAAGAAAGAAAGAAAGAGAGAAAGAAAGAAAGAAAGAACAGAAAAAAAACCCAAATAAATAAAAAAGCATTTGTATCTTTACCTGTTCAGGAAGATGTTTGCTTTTTCCTCCCCGCATTGTCAACTCTGGATTTGCATAACCATTTTTAACTTTCTCAATAGAACCATACTCATACATTCCATTTGAAGATAATGAGGGATCTTGAGGGGTTTCTTGCGGGGGAATGTCTTTTACATCTCTAAGTGGGACTTCAGGTATACTGCACAGATGAATAATTAAACATAACATAAGCATCAAGGCAGAGAAGAAGAACATGACCTGAAATTCTGTGCCCAGCACTCTTCCTAGTTTCAGATGCGCCCAGTCTATGGCACCCAAAAGATAACCCAGGGCACCGCCAAAACCTGGAAAATAAAAAGGAGAGCAGAATTAACATATTTAGCAAACCATCTTCCTCTTCCATCATTAATAGGCTCTTAGTTTTGATGGGAAAACTCTAAGGACAACAAACTCAGCAAAGATGTGACCAATGAGGCCAGAAAGCAAGAAGTTAAACCCTGTACCAGGCAGCCTGGGTTCAAGCATCAGCTGTGACAGTTACTTTCTTTGACCTTGGGTTTCCTCACCTATCACATGTGTGTGACAGTTTGTTTTTTAAAGTCCACTACTAGTAGGATCATGATTTCAAAAAGAAAAGTATTTAGCATAGGAACAGATACAAAACAATTGTTTAAAAACTTGCTACCATCAGAAACACTGTGACCTTTCCAAACTGCGTTCTCCAACTGTTTTTTAACTTAACTTTCTGACCTAAAAGAAAGTTCCCAAAGGAAGCCAATTCCTAGAAGCATATTAATATATGAAAATATATACTATGAAAATGTCTCATGGTTACTTATTTGTTTCTAAGCTTCTTAAGATGATGCAAGCTAGTTTGCCAAGATCAAATATCTTGAAAACTATCTTTCTTCCTTGATAGAAGTTCTAGGTACTTGCTCATATTTTATAGCTGCAGAAATAACGAGCACAAAAGTTTAAGAATGAGTTTTTTTTAAGTCCTACTGTCATTCCATAAGACCCCAACCTAAAGGTTTTCTTTTTCTTGCTTTTTTTTCATGTTTGATCTCAGTGTTGTTGTAGGGAAACTAAAGCAGAGCTCCTCAAAATCAATCTGATCCGCTGATCCAATATTTGAGATCCTTTATTAGTAATTCATTCTCTTGGGTCCTCGGTTTAAAGAACAAGTCTGCTGAGTGGAGGAGGGTGTAACCCTACTGAGCACCAAAGCGGTGGTGGCTTAGCCAGATGTTTCATCCAGTAGAGTGTCAGCGACTTCTGAGAACACCGGGCTGAGGAGGACATAGCAGGAGGTGGGAGCATGGCCATGGAGTTAAAGCCGAAAGCCAAACATACTTTCTACATATGTCACAGCCTAGTGTACGGCTAATCCTGCAGTTAAAAACATTTCAATGTCAACCTCCCAATTTGCTTTACCAAACACAAGTTATCTGCCCGAACAAACTAGTTTTTATTCTTTGTGATTGATGTCTCCACTTTATTTCCCAGATAAAGACAGAACTCAGAGTTCCTATCTCTAAACACTGAAACTTCTATAATCTTTTTTTTTTTTTTAGGTTTTTTGAGACAGGGTCTCACTTTGTGGTTCAGGCTGGCCCTCAGCTCAGCCTCAAACTCACATCACAATCCTCCTGCCTCTGCCTCCCAAGTGCTGAGATTACAGGCGTGAGCCACCACGCCCGGCACTGTGGTATGTGGTACTGGTTGCTGCTGGGTGTGAGTCTTCACACCCAGTATTGTTATGTGGTTACCGGGGAATCGAACCCGGGCCCTTGCGCTTGCAAGACAGGCGCCGGAACCACTGAGCTAACTCCCCGGCCCCCGAAACTTCTATAATCTTGACCCTCAAAATACCAAAGTAGCTTTTAGTACCATAAGTCCTAATTTATGGAGAATAGTGAGAGAATGGATGATTTTGCTCACTTCATATTCTTGTTCATTGGAACTTCATATGGAGACAATTTATAGATGAACAACAATCTAATTACCAGGTTCCAAAAATTAAGTACTATTTTATGACCTGAGTGTTTGGGAGGGCACAATGAAGAAATATGTTCCATGGAAACAATACATACATACATATATATGTATATATATGTATATATATGTATGTATATGTATACATATATGTATGTATGTATTGTACATGTATATATGTATATAGTACATTCAAGTCAGTGTCTGGTTATGAGTGATGTGCAAATGTATAAATCTATGAATGACAACTATAGTGAAATGCCCAGGACATGAAAAGAAGGGGAAATTCCTGAGGCAGCTACACTTTGTCATTGCTTCAAAGAAGAGTTTTGGCACTTGTGGTACCTCTGAAAGCCATAACACAAAACATTCTTTATTCATTTGTGGAGATGTGGAAATGATCCAAAGTCATGTGTCAAACCTAGCAATTAACCAGAAAGAATGTTTTTAAATGTGCTCCTTCCTCAGTCTGCTCTAGTAACCAAAAAGTTTCCTAGACATTGACAGATATTGTTGAGAGAGGGTCGAAAGGGACCTCCAAATGATAAGCCCTGACTGAAATCAACTTTTTCTTCCCCATTGCTTTCCTCATTAAATGGTTGACTAAAATATTGATACAAACCATTGTCTTCCCTTAAGTAGGTTGGGAGGAATTCCTTTTTTGGTGTTTCAAAAGTACTGTGGTATATAGCTACCAGATCCAATAGTACAACAGGATATGTCTGGAAAGGATATTAGGCCACTGAGGAAGTTCATCTAACACAATATTTAAACACTGGAAGGAAACATTCAAGCTTGATCTATTTTCACAGTTAGATATGCCAAGAGCCAACAACAGGGCTGTGGGAATTCACTGTTCACATCTTCTGCTTAACCAAAAGATTTTTAAATTCCATAAAAATCTCCAAACAAACCTAGTCACATTAGCTGCCACAAAGGCTATTTTAATATTTTGCCACCTCCCACTTCTACCCCCAGACTGCATTTATTCCTTGTGCAAACCTCAGCCTCTTTTGGGCCCTGGCATCAATCTTCAGGTTATTAGACAAGATATAAGTCAGACTGCCCAGAAGATATCTGCTGCCACATTTGATGACAAGCCCTCAGGAGAAAAGCTCGTTCTCACAGAGCCAGTCTGTCTTAACAGACTTAAACCAGAACCTCAAGAGAATGAATGGCTTCAGCAGACAGATGTCATATTCATAACTTATACTGCAACTCAAACAATAGCTCATCCTAGAAATCTAAGTGCATAGAAATATCTAAATCATTTTTCTTCAGCTCCAAACTATCACAGGTCAAATGGGAAATGAGGAAGGCTTTTGGGACCAAGGAATTCAATGCAACAAGAACACAAAAGTACATTCAAGTCAGTGTCTGCACCTAACCGAGTGTCTGTCAGTGTCTCACTGCATCATGTGTGTGGCGCTGGCCAGCTCAATTCCAGTGGTGACAAGCTCAGTCTCTACAGCTATCAATGCACTGCTGGTTACTTTATGCCTAAATGCATAAGAATTTGGATTATTTTCTGCATTTGAGAAAATAGCAATGAGTGTCACATTAAGTATTACTGATACCTTTGCCCAACATATATATACCAAATCCTCAAAAATTAACATAAGTATGAGTGTGCACGTGTCCTTCACCCCATTTGTTTACCCAGTAGACATTGTCACAGCACCTGCTCCCATAAGAATCTGTGCTGGGATCTTGGGAAACCTCAATTGACAGATACAACTCCTGCCTGCTGAGAGCACAAGGAAAACCAATCAGTGACACATTTGAGGCAGTCACGGAGGGAACAGTCAAGCCAACCTGACATTTCTTTCTCTTTTTTTCTTTTTGAAGTGCTAGCCTGATATTCAGATTTACAAAAAAAATCTTTAAGGGATGATTATTTTTGATGTTCCCTCACTTCTTCCTTCCACCTTTAATCTTGCTATTTCTCTCTCTCTCTGGGCCCTTTCTTCACACTGTGGCCAGATCAGGAAGCTTCATTGCTTTAGGGGAAGAATGTGCCAGAAGTAACCAAGGATCAAGTGTTTCGTGGCTCCTGAGTTGCAGAAGCCCTGTGACTCCAAAGACATTGGCAAGGGATTCAGTAGAAAATGTGGTTTATCTACAAGGCTTCCCAGAGGAGGCACAGCATTCACAGTGGCTGTGCATATGTCAGTGAATCCATTGACAGTGGTGGGCCCTTTTCTTAACAGGCTCACAGGGGTTAGGGGGTACACTATGGGGAGGAGATAGCTTGGGAGACCAGTGCCTCATTACCTGGTCAGGCCTCAGGGAGATCATAAGATTTCCAGGAAGGAGTGGGTATGCAGTGGATGGAGATAGATGAACTTATTGTATGCCAGGCTCTTTTAAGTGCCTGGCATATATCAACACATTTGATCCTCATGATATCCTTTGAGGAAGGTATGAGTAGTTATATGCTCATTATGTGTTATAAAGTTTCTGCTCAGGATGAATTAGTAAAAAGTAAAGGAAGTGGGCTGGGGATTTAGCTCAGTGGTTCCAGCACCTGCCTTGCAAGCACAAGGGCCCAGGTCCGATCCCCAGTAACCACATACAACAGTGATGGGTGTGGTGACTCACACCCACCAATAATTGATACCACATACCACAGTGCCAGGCATGCTGGCTCTCGTGTGTAATCCCAGCACTTGGAGAGCAGAGGCAGGAGGATTACTGAGTTCAAGGTTGAGTTCAGGACCAGTCTGAACTACAAAGTGAGATCTTGTCTCAAAAAAGAAAGAAAGAAAGTAAAGAGAGTATAAGGCCAAGTGTCTGCAAGCTTCTGCTTGCCTACTGAGAAAATTATTAATACAGAAATTTCTATGTGTGATTTTGTTTAAAGATACTTTTTCTTTTTATAGACTGTTCTCTGCCTTTGAGTGCATGATTTACAGAATGTCCAAAGTGTACTTAATGCAGCATGTCCTCCATCAGGCACACCAAAGCTTTCTTGGGTATAGGAGCACTAGACAACACCTCCTTCAGTCTGCGCTTCGGGCCCCCAAATGCAAAAAGCTTTGGCGACAAATACACTATGAGAAAATACTTGTTTATATTGCTGGAGAACTGAAACAAGAAACCAGAATAAATTCTGCTTTGTTGGAATTCAGCTGGAACATGCATGTTAGGTGATTCAAATATTTCCCTATTTTGCAGATTTCAAATCCCCCCAGATGAGCTACAAGTATTAATTTGGCACTGCAAATAAATTTCAGGAGTGGGTGAACTTGGAAATACAAAGTCCACCATTAAAGAGGATTAATGGTGTTTCTATCTCTGCTAGAAAAGGGAAGTAGAATGCTGAGAGTTTGCAGCTCACAAAGATCACCTCTACAGGTATGAGGTGGGACAAGCAGATGGCAGAGAGAGACCTAACTCATGGTCTTGAAGGAGTCTTGCAGGTGGGAATGGAATGAAAGAGGACTCAATTGTGACAGCTGAATATGACCACAGGAAAATGATGTTGCCACAGGCACCCCAATAAGTACCACTGTGGACAAATGCCTCTAAGCTCAGGTCTTCTTGTTCCAAAACCTCTATGTGGTAAACCTCTGAAGCTTACACTGCATCCTCTGGGAAAAAAGAGAGAACATTTCACACTGAAGCTATATTTCATCCTCTGGTGACAAACAGCTCAACAATGAAGCAATTAAGCAAGGCATAAGAGTTCACCCCTTATTGGGTTTTACTGAGTATTAGATATGCTATGGGCTAGAAAAGCTGCAGTAAAACAATGCCAAAATCATATCATTTTTACTTCAGGAAATATATGCTGAGAGTATGAAAAGTAGGACTGAGAGAGACAGTATATGCCCTGAAATTGCAATATTATTCCAGATGAAATTGCCCAATTTGGGCACAGACACCTAACACAATAATGGCTTGCTCATATGACAAGATTCATCTTCATTATGCCATCACTTTTTCAAAACGAGTTTCTCAATTTGAGCATATAAATGACTATTGCTAACCTGCCTCAGACAAAGTTCTGACATGACAGAAAATCTGACTCGTTTTCACCCTTAAGGGTTAGCAGTGAGTCATTAATTGTCCTGATTCTAGAGCCACCTGTGCCCTACCTGGAGTTTTCTGTAAGTCCACAGAACTAGAAATTTTAGTTCTGAGTTGCAATAGCTCATTGCACCTACAAGATAAATGAAATAGTTTGCAAAATGCTTTACCTCCTCTTTTTGGTGACTGCGGAGCATGAAGCACAAATCAGAGAACAAAAAATTGAGGGCCTGGAATCGTGAGCTGAAAAGGAAATTTCTTTTGAGCTTTGCAAATCTCAATCCTTCTCTCCCTTGCCCCAGCAGCTACTTTGGTAACTAGGACTAAGCCAAGTTGGGCCAGATTTACACAGGTGCCTCTGGACAGCAGGCAGCCTGAAGGACCCCACGCAGAGGTGAGGTTCAGCAAACACAAATCTCCTGGGTCAGCAGCTCTTCTTCTCTCCACAAAGGAAGACCTCTGGGGTGCACATTCTGATATTCCTCAAGGGTCCTGCTGAGCAAGAGAGCAGTCACCTGGAGCAGACCCAGCCTTGTCATCCCTTATTGGTTGGTTCCACCCCACCACTCTCTTCCTCTTGCTTTCTGCAAACATTTTTCTCCCACACTGCATTGTGAAGTCTTTCTTTGGGAATCATCTTTCAGAATCATTATTTAGAGCTTTGTGTAGCTAGTTTTTTTCAATTGGTTTTTGCCCTGGTCTTCTATAAAGTTTCATGACCTTGGATCAGCCATTTTGCTGCTCAGTAATATGGCTTAATTATTGGTTAAATGAGCATGTTCGAGTAGACTATTCATCCCACTGATATTTATTGAGCACATTCACATTCTAGGGGTTACTTAAAACACTAGCAATAGAGTAATGAAGAGAAAAGACAGCATCCTTGATAGTCTATATGTTAGCTGGAGTGAGAAAGAATTAACAATAAGCAAATCAATAAATACTGTAACATCATGTACAGATGAGTGCATTTGTGAGGCAGGCTTTGTGACCAAAGACTGGAACAAAGCAAACAGAGTAATGGGCAACCAGGGCAAGAGCTTTCAGACAGAAGGGAGTAAAGGAACACTCCCACCAGGGACATTATATCAAGTGAAACATGCCAAGCAGAGAAAGATAAATACTGTATGCTCTCAGCCATTCACGGATGCTGAGAATATTGACTGCCTGGAAGTAGGCTAGAGCAGTGCTCACAGAGGCCACACAGGTTAACAGCAGAGAAGGGAGGGTGGGTGGTAAAGTACAATTAGGTAAGTGGAATTAGTTTTATCTTCTATAGTGCAGCAAGATAATTATTATCAACAACAATTTATTAAAATTTTGTAACTATTAGAGAAGAGTTTACTGTGGTCCTCAATATGCAGAATGGATAATAGTTGAGGAGGTAGAAATTACTTCTGATTTAATTATTAGATAAATTAACCTGATTTAATCATTATACCTTGTGTTTGTGACTTGAATACATTCTCATACTGTGCCCCAGAAATACATAAACATATTACATGCTAATTTAAAAACTAAAATAAGAAAATAGAGAAAAACCCTCCTAGGCTCTTTCTCTAATTGGAGTTGTCTTTACCACATTTAAATGTAAAGAAGTTGATATGTGGAGACATTAACAGTTGTATCCTCCATCCCCCTTGTCATCTACAAGCTAAAATCCCTACATTCCTGGTCTTTTTCTGCATCCTTTCCAAGCCGCCTGAAAGAGGAGATGTGAAAGTTTTCTACAGGCAACTTCAACTTCAACAGTAAACTTCAAAGGGCACCCAGCTGATGAAACACTTTTCTAATTATTCATGAATGGGAAAAGTTAAAATAGCCTCCAACTTAAAAGGTGGCTCTTTTCCACAGAGTAAGAGGTTTGGTCAAAGGGAGCTCATGTTTCAACTTCACTTTTATAAATCGTTTCTTTGTCTTTAATTATTCGCTAATCAGAGCATGTTTTACATGTTAGTATTTTTGTACATACTTTGAAGTACTTGAAAAACAGAAAATTTAAAAGGGGTTTCACCTAACAAGGTAGTTGTTCTTCCTCCAAAGATATAAAAGAAGGAAGTAAGTTTTTTCTAAGTCATTCATTATAAATTCAACTTCTACAGGCTTGATGTGGATTTAGGCTATCAAATAAATATAAACATTTGGCATTTAATCCTTTGAAATGGTTCCTCATCCTGTTTCCGTGGCCATCTCTAGGCTGTTAATAACAAATATTGTGTGTATTTGCAAGTTTATGAGGAAAAGAAGCTCAGAAATGTCAAAGCTGCAGGGCAGGTAAGAAGATGAGCAGTAATTTCCCATCATGCTCTACCCATCCCTCCCACCAAGGAATAAAGCCCATAACTAAGGTGAGAAAGCCTTGAGTTAAAGTAAGTAGAAGCATTCTGGCAGCATGGACAAATTTCCCACAAATGAGAGTGGGTTTGTGAGCTCACTGGGTTCCACAACCTAAAAGGGAGGCAGTGGTGAAGTCTGTGTGCCAAAAGAACATAGGGGATCCACCCAACCTACTGTGGCTACTGCAGAACAGGAGAGATGTTACAGTTATCTGTACATATACATAGAAAACAGAAGAATAAAATATCTCTTTCAGGTCCAGGAGAGTCATTTCTTTAAAAACAGAAAGTCAAAAATATTTTGGGAAATACTTTGGCAATGGAATCCTAGGGAAGCATTTTCTGAGCCAAAGCTACTGTGAAATGAATTTCATTTCTCAGGAAAGGAATTTCAACTTACTGGGATAATTTGATTCTTTAGGTGAATACTGTCTTCCTGTCAATGAAAACTGAATAAATCTTGACACTAAATATGCTTTTGTCAGAGATAGGCTTGCTTTAGCGTAATTGCTATAGTCATTTCTTTGTCAAGTATATGGAAATTGAAAGGTTTTAGCATGTGCACATGGGTAGAGCACAGTGATTGAGCACCACTCGTTATTTTTATTCCATATTTTAATATGGTCATCATTCAGAGTAAGAGCCCTATAATGAGGTCACCTATTCTTGTATCACTCATCAGAATTCAAGTATTCATATTTTTCTAATGGGGAAAGAGGAACAAAGGAAGAGAGAGAGACAGAGACAGAGACAGAGACAGAGACAGAATAACAAAGACAAGAATGTGCCCTGACAGGATGGAGTTTGTCTGTAATCCCATTACTTGAAGGCTTGATATAGGAACCCTGCAAGTTTGAGATTAACCGAGGCTATCTAGTTAGACCCTGTCAAAGAAAGCAAAGAGAAGAATAACATTTTACATAGTGTAAGTCATCTTATCAATGATCCCAGTGGTTCAGAACAGGAATAATCAGAAGACATGATTCCGTATATATCTTTTCAGATTTTTATATTTATCTTCTAGATTTTTATAGACAAAAAGCATATTGTAGATGGTTATGAGTAACAGACTATTTGTCATTTTCACCTGAAGACCTCAGGATCTACAGTAAACCTTCAGTGAGACAGTACTCCACTATACTACTCTACAAGAGGAAGACTTGGAAGTTATTTTTCTGGTAAGGGAGTGAACTTGACTGAAGTTATCCTTATACCCTCTGTGGTCCCTGATATGACCAAAGGCATACATTGGAGACACTGGGCTGAGGTCGAGAGTTCAGTGCTGGTCATGGGACAAAAGGAAATAATTCAGTGAGCATATTTGTCCGATTGATGCAATTTCACTGCTGTTTATTTCACTGGATGTAAGATCACATAGAACCCAAGCAGGGTTACAAAAGCAGGAATCTCCTTCCACATAAGTAACACAGCTATGGGTTTGTTATCTCCAAACTTATGAATTAGAAGCCAAAGAACTTTGAAGGTGAACTTTCAGGAGAGAGTTAAAGAATCTAGACGAAGTGTAGAAAAACACTGAATGAACTGCTATAAAGTGGAAAATGTGAATTAACATACAGATCAGGTGAAACAGTAAAAGGAATACAGATTCAAAACGTGCTTTCATAAACTTGAACTATTTACCAATGTATGGGAGTATGAAGGCTCTGGGGGTCATTTTCTTATAATAGTCTTGTTCTTTAATTGTTCCTATTAGCAAACATTTGATTGTGTTTTCATTTTCTATGATTGCTTTCAGCTTTTGCTATTCAGTATAGTAATAATCACCTTCTCCTCCTTGCTAACAGAACCCAGTTTTGTCATGGAGAGGATATCACAGCCACCCCGTTCAGGATCTCCTGAAAGCCCAACTTCCCAACAACCCAAAGCAACCATATCTTCACATGACCTACTGCTTCCTGGAGAGAAACAAGAAGAAGTCTGTGAGGGTTGGAAAGCTATTTCTTTCCTTATTGAAGAGACAACATAGATTCTTGCTCCTTCTTCCTCTCCCATCTTCCTGTTCTTCCATCCTGTCTTCAGACAGACATGCGTGTGTAACTATGACAGCATGTGTATCCACAAACCACATATTGACAAAGCAACCAAAACAACTGAACTGATAAAAATCCACCAGACATCTACTCTCAGGATGCCTGTTATGTGAGGAAAATAAACCTATGAGTTTAAGCCACAGTTATGTTGGCTGTTGCTACAATCAAGTCCCATGTTAAACAATCTGTTCCTTCAGCACATAACAGATGACAGCAGATTGGAGTCAGGAAGTGGTAAGGTCTTAGGGAAGGTCTTACTGAGGCTGTTGCAGGTCCCTAGTAGGTTGTTATCATGCACATAAAGGCAACTGTCTTTCATATATTTTTGTTCTGTTGTTCATACATGTTCCAGATATGAATTTTTTCTCTCAAGAAATTTATGGGGAAATTAAAGTGAATAGAAACACAAAAGGCTAAAATGGAAAGTAGAAAATGAGGAGAGCCAAGAAAGAGATTACATGAAAATAGCCTTGGGCACTGAACTGTTTATTTAAGTGATAGGCAGCCAAATGGCTTCTTTATGGAATGGGTCAATTTTCCCCTTGATGTCAGTTGCCCCTTCCCATCAAGGACAGGGGCTGGGGAAAATTTACAAGACCTTGAAAAGAGGATTACTCATAATAACCTGAGAAATGTTACAAAGTGACACCCAGAAACCAAGGTCTTTAGCAGTCCTTAGGAATGGAAGAGCCTTTATGTTTTTCTGTTTATTTGCAAATTCTACAATATTGCCCATTTACTAAGAAGGAAAAGGAAAGGAATTGTGGGGAGAGGCAAGAGGAGAAAAGATTATGTTCTTTTCACATCCCATTTTCCTCCCTTGGGAGCTGGGCTGAGGGACAAAGAAGTTAAAATTCCAATAGGCCATTTTATGGAGTGAATCACATACACACACTGCCACTCATGCACATGTTCATGCCCTCACACCTAGTGTGGTCTTATTTTTAGGATCTTACTGAAGTGATTCCAATTAAATGAGGCCATCAAAGTGGACCCCTGACCTAATGGGACAGATGTTGCTATAAGAAGAGGAAGAGAGAGTGGGAGGCCATGCACAGAGAAAGTGCCTATCAGGATACAGTGAGGAGATGGCCGTGGAAAAGCCAGGAAGAGCAGCATCTCTAGAAACTAGCCTTGTGGACACCTTGGATTTCCACCTCTCAGAACTGGGAAATACAGACTGCTTTTTAAATTAACCACCAGCAGTGCTCAGTCATGGCAGCCCGGGAAGGCTGGAGAGGTCTTGGGGAGGTACAAATTCAGGACATGTGTGAGATTGGAGTCTATGACCTCATGGACACCTTTATGTCTGATCATGCTATAAACTTTTGTTATCTGATTATTTTTTGGATTGAATTCAAGGTCCAGTTAGAAATCATATGCAATTAGAAGACAGAGAGGGGTCTTCTTCCTAGGAAATAAGTAAAGGTTTTTGATTGCCTTTGGTCTTTACAAAAAGAAAAACAGAGGACTTTCTGAAGGAGCTATACCCAGAACATGGAGAAGAAATGACAGGGCATGGTAGCAATTATTTGACCACGTACAATGTGGTGGTAGTAGAAGAGTAAGGGGGATGGTGAATAAAACAGACCTGATCTTTGTGAAAAGTTAGAAAATTAATCAGAGCACGTAGAATGAGGAGAGTTATGCGGAGTAAACCTTCAAGCATCAGATGGAAATAGCTTTTAGAGTCTTGATTTCTGACAAGGAATTTGCTCTTTATTCCACCCAATGAGCCAAAGAGTATCCTGTTTATCATTAGTTTTTATAAGACTCTGGAAATTACCAGGTAAGATTTAGCTGGAATGGGAAAAAAACAGACACTAGAAGATCTGTGAAGGGATAAATACTGAAATTTAGACATATGTAGCAACAGCCTGAACCAAGGCAATATCAAAATTATCAAAAATCTTTACTGATACAAAACCAAAAACATAAAATCAAGTGTATAGCAATGGTCTCATGTGCAATCCTTGGAAATATTTTTAAGATACAGATGTTTACAATCTAGCAGCAAAGACAGCAAAGCCCATGTATGTCATTTGGGCAGGTGTCCTACTGTTATAAGCCAGGTGTGTTAGTTACTTTTCTCTCATTGCTGAGACAAACTACTGGTCTCCCAAAGTTAAAGGGGAAGGAGCTTATCTGACTGACAGTCCATAGAGGTTTCAAGCATACTGGCACATGAAAAGGAGCAAAAGTTCCTGGTGACAGAATACAGAAAAACAGACAAGCAAGGGAAACATGACAGTGTATTTCTGCCCCTTTTATCTTCTCTGGCTACCTGGGATTAGGGAGGTAGTCGGTTAAATCCCTCTCCTCTTCACAAGTGATGGGAGTCAAAGTTTAACCACAGACTCTCCAGGAAAAAAAGCCATAGTTTAGAGGTTTGCTAATTTGTATAGTTTGCTGATTTTGTGTACTTTCAGTATTCTCATCAGGGCCAGTTTCAAGTTACCAATGCAAATTCAACATGTTACATTCCTAAAAACTGAACAATTGATTCTCAGTAGCCAGCATGAGCCACCTCCAGTACACAACATCTTCTAAAGCTCAGCTTTCATATCTGGACAGTGGAAATCACACCACTTCCATAGGCCAGGCCTGAGATAAGAAAGAATACATAATACAGGGTTATTAGCAGAGAGGACATACCTGATAGTCAATATTTATTGAGTAGTTACTATGCCGCAGACACTGTTCCAGGAACTGAAGATTCTTCAGAGAACAAAAGGAGGGACTATGTACTAGAAGGTGGCACTTTAAAGTGTGAGAGATTGAGAGAAAACAAAAGTAGATATATGTGTGTATGTATGCATAGACAGATGGTAGACAGACTGACAGGCACATGGTGAGTAACTACATGTGTAGATGGACAGAAAGATGGATGGATGGACAACTGTCTCATCAGTATGGTTGTGATAATTACTAGGAAGAAAAATTAAATAAGATAAGGATAAGAAAAGAAAGAGGAGTGGTCATACATGTTAGATATGGCAGCCAAGACAGACTTCAGTGATGAGAATTTGTTAGAAATCTGAGCTAAATGAAAGCACTGATCATGGGATTATGTGAGAAAAAATGGTCTAGGAAGGAGAACATGTGTTAAATCCTGAGGTGGCAAAAGCAGAGTTATGATACAGAGACTGCTGCAAGACAGGTATGGTAAGGGCTTCTGAGCGAGTGCATAGAGGTGGGGTTTCTGGGAGAACTCAGACAAGGGAATAAAGTTGCTGTGCAGGAGGACCATTGCGGAAGTAGGAAAAGGTCTCAAACCCTCACCACCTCTTCAGTCTTTAGATAGCCTAAGACAGGACGGTGAGCTCCAGGGAAGGACCAGGCTGCACTTCCACTGCCTGGTCTTTCATATAAACTGCTCAGGAATAGAGCTGCTTACCCTGCTGGAGTAGCCTAAGTTCTTCACTCTTTTACCCTTCAAGTGTTTCTCAAATTATACAGATCAACCAAAGGCTTTCATTAGAACCCTAATCTTAGCTCTGGAGAGATGGTCCCTACCAGGCCATGCAAGAAGACTGAACATATTGAAACATAAAGTAAGTATTATCAGCTAAGCTATGAACACAGTCATATAAAGTGGTACATTGAGGCTCCCCTCTGACGTAGATATAAAACCTTCCCAGACCAGAGGGCTGCTGCTCTCACTTAATGTCAGACCCACCTTCCCTGAGTCTTTATACAGCAGCCATTGGTGCACAAAGTAGCACTGACCTGGTGTGATAACAACCCAAGGAAGCCCACAACCATTGCAGTGACTCCAGACATGTTATCCCAGTCTGGACGTTTTCAAGCCAGCAGGAGAAAAGAGTGTTATTTCTTCAGGTAACTAAGAAATCTTAAATACATGCATTTAAAAAACTTGCTTCCTTTGTTTCTTTTTTTACAGTGTACTTTGGAAGACAAAATATCATTTTGGGTCCTTATTAAATAAAATGCAAATGTCTGGGCCCTATCCCAGAATGACCCAAACAGAATAATCAGAATCCAGAATTTTCTAAAGCTCCTAGAAAGGCTGATGCTGCATTACTGATTTCTGAAATCCTCTGCTTTAAAATATCAGGGTCCACGGTCTAATCTCTCCATAAGCAGTTCTAAAGAAATCTGCTATGGGAGCCAGGGATTTAGCTCAGTGGTTCCGGCGCCTGTCTTGCAAGTACAAGGACCCAGGTATGATCCTCAGTAACCACATACAGTACCGGGCATGGAGACTCACACCCAGCAGCAATCAGTACTACATACCACAGTGCCGGGCATGGTGGCTCACGCCTGTAATCCCAGCACTCGGGAGGCAGAGGCAGGAGGATTGCTGTGATATGAGTTTGAGGATGAGCTCAGGGCCAGCCTGAACTACAAAGTGAGACCCTGTCTCAAAAAAGAAATCTGCTATGTAAACTTCCTTTTCAGAAACTCTGCAGACCTGGTCACAAGCTGACTTTGTTTAGAGAAATGCATTGAGATTCATTCTCGTGATGGGAGCAGCCCGTCAACTGATCCATTCATTCAAGACATTCCACACGCAGAGACACATGGGACGCAGCAGTGCCTTTCTGTGTGGAGAGCTGAAGAAGAGGCTTTCTGAAACATTCCCTACCTGTGAAGAGGGCATGGTAGTGGAGGCCCCGCTCTTTGTCTCGATGGGAGCAGACATCAAACAAGTAGGCTTTGATGGGCCCATCAATGAAGTCAGCAGCAAAATCAAAAAGAACCACACCTATCATGGTGATGCTTATGGCCCAAACCAGCTTCCTCCTTGGGTTAATGATCAAAGCTAAAAGAGAAATAAATAATAGTATCCTAAATCCCACTTTAGAGTAATTCACATTTAGATTTTACCTAAACTTTTGTCATCAAATCGCTTCCCTTTGCTTTCATTTTCTTTTGTCTCTCCAAATAAAAAAATCATGAAAATGAATGAGTACCCAGGGGAGAGAAATCTACAGATAGCAAGTAGATTATGGGTGGCTCAGGGCAGAGGATGGGCTGAAGGGGGGAATGAGGTGACGAAACTATTGTGGAATTAGAGTGTAGTGATGGTTCACGTTACAGAACAGTGAGTTACAAATGAACAATCCTCTTAAATGAATTTTGGATTATATCCTTAAGTAAGAAGTTTTGCATGTTTGTTGTAAGCAATTCTAATGCCACACAAAGAGCTGAAGAAATTGCTGCAATGCTTAACCAGTGATGGCTTTCCTCTGAGAGTGATATGGCTTCCCTGTATTCACTTCTGCTCAAGCAGTGAATATATAACTTTTCTCCAAGTGCAGGTTGTCTCAGTCTGTAACAACCCGGAGAGATGCTGAGCCTGTTGTGTAGCCAGTGACAATGAGGTCATTTCATATACTCCTCACTTTCCTCAATCAACTTCCCTTATATATTTGCAGTTCAGTTAAAGAAAAGCAACCTTCCATTTTGACACATAAATAATATTCCTCCTAAGAATACGCTATCATTCACTGATACAATCTCCGATAGAAGATAGATTTTTGTTTCCCTTCTTTGCAATTTATTTTTAAATCTAAGAACAGTGTATAAGATATATGCACACATTAAAAAAATTCCAGTACAAATTAAATGAAAAGTAATTTTCTCCCTTTCTCTCCTCCTGCCCTTAGAGATAACTGTCTTTACCAGCTTGTTGTTAATGTCTTATTGACATATCCTATATTTATGTTTGTGTTTTCTCTTGAACTATTACAAGTGATTCCTGATTATCCTACTTCATAATCATCCAGTTGGTTGACCTGAAAGTTAAGGAGACTAAAAAAGTATCCTTTTTTTAAGCTTAATGATCCCTTTTTCAAAGCATCACTACTAAGTACTGATTAACTGATGACTAAATAATGGCTAGAAAAGAGTTTTGCCATTAAATGTATTGTTGTCCAGAATGTGTAATGCAGACATGTCCCCTTGAGCTGACTGGCTGATGTCTAGTACTCATTCAGAGGCTCTACACAAAGCTGTGAAAAGAATTAACTCTTAAATCACACAAGTGACTTACTGAAAATATTTTTTTAATTCAAATCTTTACATTATATATACACATCATAGCCACTTTCAGCATTGAGAATTTGCACCCGTAGGTGATATGACACAACTTATGGTAATGGAGCCATTTGGTAGCTGATGGATTCAACGAGGTATTCTATAGGGCATAGTGGGTTAAAATCTCAATTGATAAATATATAAGAATAGTTGATTTGATAAAACAGATTAAAAATTTAACACTATTTAAAAATTCTCACAACAGTGTAAGGCAGTGCATTCTTATATTTTAGAAGGAACTGTTTCCCATCACAGAGTAGGGGATCTTTCAAAGTTGGAAGTTCCTTGCACTTTAGGAGAGTTATCACTAACAATTTCAATCAAATGTCAAGGAACTCTACATTCTCCTTCCACATACCTGCACAGTAGCACCTGTGAATCTCTTACCTGATACGACAGCGTCTCCATTGAGGTACAGAGCCATGCCCAAGAGCATCATGATGCCCAAGGTGAGGATGTATGGTCTCCGGCGACCCCATCTGGATGGGCAGTGGTCACTGGCTGACCCCACCACGGGCTGCAGCAGAAATCCCAGGACGGGACTAAGCAGCCACACCATGCTGTACAGACTCTTGGGAAGGCCCACGCTGAGCAGCACGGGGGTCACATATGCTGCTTCCACTGCGTAGCAAAACTCTCGGCCAAACATGGCCAGGCTGTGCATGACAAGTCGGCCTGTGGATCTTCTGGGTGGCTCCACAGAGCCAAAAAGGGCATCCTCCATAAGGGATTGATAGGTGTTGGTGCCAACGTGCCCACCATTGCTGCCCATGTTCACAGACTGAGGAAATTTCCTGCGTGGCCCTCAAGTCTGTGCTCCAAACTGAATTTGACAGGAAGCCTGGGGAGCAGCCAGCAGCCGGTCGGGCTGGGGGAGGAGCTCAAATTCTTTCATGCTTCTAAGGTCACAAGTTAAGAAGAGGGGGAAAGCGGTGTTGGTGGTGGAAGCGTGACAAAGATTAGCATGTGAACCATCTGACTCCTCAGCCTGTGTGCATGTTCTTAAACAGACATTGTTCTCTCGTTCTCTGAGTATCTTTCTCACTCACTGTTACACATAATCACATGTCTTTGAGATAATAAAATCTTATTATGTAGATGAAATAAATACATTAATGAATTAATGTTTTTGCTGTTCTTGGTTTTTCGTACCAGGAATCAAACCCAGGACCTTCACACTGAACTATGCATGTCCCCAACCACTTTTCTATTTTTTATTTTGAAATATGGCCTTACTAATTTAACCAGGTTAAGCTCCAACTTGCAATTTTCCTGCCTTATCCTTTCATAGTGCTTGGGTTACACATGTGCAACACCACATCAGGTTTATAAACTTATTTTTATAGTTATATTCTGTCTTATCCTGACTACAAGTTTTCTACACCCAAACTCAGAAATCAAATAACTAGACTTAAAATGACAAGATCTCATCTTTCCTTTAAACCATTAGCACCCTGATATTTTTCTTCATTGTGCTGAATGAATTTTATAATTACATAGCTATGTGTTAACTCTATATCATTGTTAGAAGTCTTTGATCTCCTAAGGACAGAGATCAGAACTATTATGCAACTAGTGCATCTAGCTATTTTGCTCTACCATCTGGCATAATTCCTGGCATATTATAGCTTTTCTGTAAATATCAGCTAAGTTAACTATTAAATCAATAAAGTGGCAGACTCTAAATTATATTTTGCAGTGCCAACCTACCTGCCCTGTTTGCAGGCACTCTTTATTGTGACCTTTATATTATGGGACTACACTGGCCAGGTTCCACAGCTGTCTAGCTTCTGAAAGGTTTGTCTAATGAGAGGCACCAGTAAGAAGGTTGGAGATGAGAAGTGGAAAGGTGTCAGGGCCCCTGAGAGCTCTTCTTCTGAATGTAACCTTGTGTGCAGATATAAGATCCAAAACTTGATAATACCCTGAAGACAAAAATCTATTCACCCAAGATGGAAGGTCTGCAGTTCAGAAAATTGTAAGAAAGTGGATCCTGAGTGACTGGATGAGGGAAGCTAAAATGTATCATCTCTGTGGACTTGAATCATGAGATAAAGCATTTCCTTCCTATTTGGGGGGCTTTGGTGTTTGTTTTGCCATATAAGGACCCAACTCAGGATCTTGTGCTTGTGAGGCAGGCTTGGCAGCAATGGCCTATATCCCTGGCCCTCCTTCTTGTTTGGATATTATTGTTCACTGCTGAAGTTATCTCAAATTGATAGCAGTGAAATAATTTTTCAAATTACAAAATGCAATAAGTTACTGCTGAAGCTTAGAGTGTTCTTAAGAGAAAAGAGAACACAGAGATGATGAACTGGTGAAACCTTTTACTGAGTGTGATGATTACTCCCGAGTGTAAACTGAGTTGACTTGATAAACACATAGTAAAACAGTAAAGCACATTTATGGATGAGTTTGTGAGGGCATTTCTAGGGACAAATGCCACATGGAGTAGTAAACTGTGGGCAGAAGACCTTCCCTGAACACAATTGAAATCTCCCAACAAGTTGGACACTCAGATGAAATAAAAGTGAAAGAAAATTATCTTCCTATTTCACAATACCCAAGGAAAAGCAAAGAAACAAAAAAAAATTTGATGGTAAAAAGGGAAAACAGGATGCAATGCTCATGTATATAGGGATGAGGGCAGGAAGGAAGTGCAGGGGAATGGGAAAGAAATAAGAATCAAGATATATCATGTGCAGGTACAAATTCTCAGTCAGGAATGTGATCATAATGTATTCCTAAAATGTACTGATAAACTCAATTTATTTTTTTTAAATGGGGGTGGGGGATCTGGCAGTACACACTTTATTCCCTTCATCCACCACCAGGTAAGCCACTTTTCTTTACCAAAAGCTCCCAACATGACAATCGACCTTACCATGCACCAGAAGCCACAGTACCAAGTGACCATGCAATATTTTAAACTAATCTATTTTTCTGAGTATTTCATAGTACATGTAAGCAAAAAAAAGTTAGGACAATTCTTCTCAAGGTGCAGACTTTGAACCAAAGACATTATAGTCTCCTGGAAACCTGGAAAAAAATCCAAGTCCACAGAATTCACCACCTAAATCCACTGGATTCCAATCCCTGTGGAAGGACCCAGGAATCATTATTTGAAAAGATTCTCCAAATGATCATTTTGCATGCTAGAACCTTTACTCTAGGATCCTGTGCCCTAGTGAAAAGTTAGGTGGACTATAGTAAAGCCAATTACTGTCCTTGGAGATATGAACAAAAGTGCAATGGGAACAGTGTGGGAAGAGGTCAAAATAGGAGTTAACAAAGCACTTCACAAGCATTTTCTTAGACACTATAATATTACCTTCGAACCCAAGGCCTTGCTGATTCCACAGTTCATAACCACTCTATAATAGTATCATTGGTTTGAGAGCTATAGTACGTTTCACACAGGAATGTGTTCAAGTCATGTCTGAGTTTGCTAGATGAGTCAATCAGTCCAAGAAGAGATTTGTTAGTCCTGGAATATGATGTAGTATTGAGGAAGGAACAGAAGCAAGACAGATCACTGCATTTATAAACTTTGGGTAAAATGCTGGGAAATGGAGGTGGAGTTATACGGGATAGGACTGCAGGACAGTAGTATTAATTTAAATGGTAGATATGCTGTAGGGGAAACAACAACACTAAAACCCTCACAAAACTAGAACTTAGTGTTAAGGTACTGGAAGAGAACATGACTTAAAAATGAAAGCAACGGCACTGGGATTTAAGTCTTACAGGGAAACTGAGCACTAGTGGTCAAAAAGAGCAGATTAAAAAATTGTTAAGGTAAACTCCTAGTGCTTCTCTGTTAAGAATTATTTGTCTAGTAACATTTACTCAATTTGTACTTTATGCCTGGACATTCTTCTAGGATCTGGAAATTTAGTAATGAATGTATCAAAAATTCCTCATAAAGCTCATATTGTGTGTATACAGTGGTAGATGGAATGCCAACAGCGACATGCAGTGTGAGGAAAACTAAAACGGGTTGAGGGGATAGCAGATGATAGGGTGACTGCACCTTAGACAAGGGTCAGGAACTGTGTAAGGCGACAGCAGTGCAAGGACCTAAATAAAGTGAGAGGTATCTACCAGTTCAAGGCCAAAGAGTAACAAAAGACAAAAGGATTTTATTTGGATTTTGAAAACTGCAACTGGGGAAAACTTGGATTCAGACAGCTCTGAGTGAATGTTCTGAACCAGTTCCGATTGTGAAAGATTTTTAAAGGCAAGGAGATGCCAAATATAAAGGAAATTCCAGGATTATATGCAAAGGAAGATGGAGGGTGTGGAGAGTTATCCTAACACTGTGCTTGCTATATGTCACTGGATTACAAATAATAGATAGTGAGATCTATCTCTAAAAGAAAAGCACATTTTTCAGTGATGGGATCTGCGATTTTAACCTCAGAAAGATGTTATAGTCCTTTGCACTTCTTCTGAGAAATGTCTGTTCACTCCATTCACCAAATTACTGACCAGGTTATTTATTTTGATGCTAAGGTTTTAGTCTTTTATGTATTCAGGATATAAATCATTCATCACAAGAGTAGCTAGCTAAGATTTTCTCCCATTCAGTGAGATCACTTCACTTTTGAATTTGTCCTCTATGTAGAAACTTTTAATTTCATGCTGTTGAAGCTATACTTAAGAAGCTTTTCCCTGTGCTGATGGATTAAATGTTTTCATCCAGTTTTCTTCTAACAGTTTCAAAATTTGGGGTCTTATACCTCAATCTTTGATCTGATTTGAATTGAATTTTGTAGAGGATAGGAGATACAGATCTAATTTCAAATTTCTGTATATGGTTATCTAATGTTCCAAAAACTATTTATTAAAGATATCTTTTCTCCAGTGTACGTTCTTGGTGCTTCATCAAAAATGTCTACAGTGGTATGGGTTTCTCTGTCCTGTTTTATATTATACGTATCTATTTCTGTGCTGGTATAATGCTGTTTATGTTACTACAGTTGTGTAGTATGCTTTGAAATCAAGTGATGCAAAAACTCCAGCACTACATATTTAGTTTATTAGTTTATATGTGTGGCACAAAACATTTACATCCTTGTGAGAAGCTGGTACATGTACATAATGTTTTTTAATTACCTTTCTTCACCCCTTATTCTTTCCCTTCCTCTGCCCTCCCTCCACTTCTTGTTCCCCTTTGAGAACAATCTATCTCTGTGTTCCCTGTTATCTTTCATCTTTTTACTCTTCCTCAGGGTTTCTCAGAGAAGAGAAACCATGTGAAATTTAAGCTCTTGAGTCTGATTTATTTCACTTAATTGTATGGTCTCAAGGTGCATCTGGCTTTGCTTTCTGCAACAGAGCTAACGAGGGGGTGAAAATGATGAAAGTACGTCATATAAATAATAAGTATGCCCAACCTAACTCCGCCATTCCGTGTACCTAAGATGCTCTAAAACATAAGTAGGTAAATAAACAAATAAAAGACCATTACTGGCTTCCCAGTTTCTGGCCTGGTTCGAAGGTTCACATTCCAGTGCTATTTTCTCATACTCACTTCAAGAGTTCTCCTTTCCAGGCAGAAACATACTTGTATAGGTCCTCATTTTAGAGGGATGACCTCCTGGTTTCACTTTAAATAGTCTTTAAAGGTTGCTTTTTGTTGGGATCTTTTTCTTCTGGACTCGATGAGGGTAAATTAAGGGGCTTTTGAGAACAAAGGATGAAAATGGAAGCTTGAGATAGGAGGAAATAAAGAATAACCTGGAAAGATGGGCCAATTTCCTGAGAAAAAGAGACCTCAATCTGGCCATGAGAACAGCCTGCTGCACAGAAGAGCCCAGCACCAAGATGAGCAGAAGAGGAGCAGGAGTGAAGTAGAGGACAACCCAAGGACGTACTGGGCATCCCAACGCAGACGTTCCCTGAAAGCCTTTCTTGTCAAATGAAAAATGTCAGACTTTTGTAAGGACATTCATTTTGGTAAATGTACAGTCAAAAGTATTTCCCTGTATCACAAAATAGTACAGGATAGGTATAAAGCATTTTAATGTCAACAAATACACTTCAAGTAAATTGGAAGACAGAAAATACTGCCACAAGATAAATAACTCCTCATCAGATGCTCTGATGACAAGCATTTTCAGAAGGTAATTACTGTGTAATCAGCCATGTGTTGTTTCATGATTTTCTTTCATTTTTCCATGTGTCTTGCTTTCTGAATTCTTCTCCATTGTGAAAACACCCAAACGCACTTGAGCTATGAAGCTGCAGTTAAAGGTTGGATTTTTTCTTACTAATTTCAATGATTCCCTTTGAGTACAGCTCATCAATCTCTTTCTGGCTGAACCCATATTCTTTAAGGATCTCCTCAGTGTGCTCCCCTGAGAATGGGTCCCTGTGAGAAGAAGGGGTGGCTGGGGTGCTTGACAGCAAAGGTGCAGGGCGAGGGCTCACGTGCTGTGCCTCATCTGTGATGAATGAGCCCCGCTCTCTGTTGTGCCCATGATGCGCCACCTCCTCCAGCGTCAGCACTGGAGTCACACAGGCATCTGTGCCATCAAAGACCAGGCACCACTCTGCCTTGGTCTTTTTGGCAAAGACCTCTGCAAACTTCTTCTTCATTTCTGGCCAATCAGCCTGGCTCATCTGGTTGGGAAGTTCATCAGACTTCAGCCCAAGCCCTGAGGGAAAAGCACAGTATCTTAAATCACTGCGTAGTGGGATTATAATCAATAAAAATGAATTTTGAGGGTATCATATTACACTACAAAAGGTGCTCTATAAGCGTTTTCAAATAAATTAAAAGAAAAAAATCATAGTAGTTTAAAGTTGAAGCCAGCAGGTACAGCTGGAAGGGGTTCTGCAGGCAACAGAACTCTAAACAGGCTAGTCACTGCCAAAAGTTTATTGCACACATTCCATTAGAAGTTTTTTTTAAGGCTTAGTTTCCAGAAATTGACTTTTTCCCTCTGTGTAGTTTTCAAAAACAAATTTCCTCAGGATATTATCTGTCTTTTGAATTAAAATAACTCCATACTTTTTATAATGCCCTCAAGTCCTATAAAAATAACATTTGAACAAATTTAGAATACCTATCTCAATTTATAAGAAAACCTAAAGATTAATGATTACATTCAGGATTGTAATTCTATAAGGAATATTCATTTCTGTCTGAATAGTTAAAAGAGAGCTTGTGGGAGCCTTATACAAGGAACAACGAACCTGTAAGACAGCCAAATACTAAGCCTTTCAGTCTTGACCACAGTATAAAGTATATAACTATGTATTCTGTTTTTCACTGTCAGAGGATTCAATAACTTACATGTAATATTTAATATTTTATTATAAAATATGCTGTTATACAATTTTGTCCAACTACAGTGTAAGTATTCTGAGTACATTTAACATAGACCAGGTTAAACTGTTTAGTAGGTTAAATGCATTAAATACATTTTCAACTTCTGATATTTTCAACTTAACAATAGGCTTATACAGAGGTAACCCTATCACAAGTTGAGAGATATCATCTGTATATCCAAAGGGCCATTTTTGGGGGGTTTGGTGTAAATGTCACTTTTCTTCCCTCATACAAATTGCTTTAATAATGTGTATGGATAAGAATAGAAAGATAATGAAGGAAACTTTTCCTTATACATAACACTTTGTGTAAGTTTAACCAAATTAATCAACATGTTAATCTCACTGTCATCTTTCCTCTCCTATCTTGGTATAGATCAATGATTAATTGTAAGCCACTCTCAAGATGCCCAAGTCTCTAAAAATGTAGGATGGAGGGAAAGGGAACATTGAAGGAAAAATACTCTTTACAAGAAATTTAATCAAGGAATATAAGGTTTGTACACTGAAAACTTCAGAATCACAGAAAAAATTAAAGTAGTTCTAAAGAGACAGACACCAAGCAGGCTATGTCTAATATTGTTAGTTTAATAGTGTTAATATGATACTGTTCCCCCAGATCAATGAAAATAGTTCATAAAACTCCTCTCAAAATCTTAGCTGCCAGTTTTGCAGAAATTGAAAAGCTGATCTTAAAAATGACAGAGAAATTCAAGGGAATAGAAATAGCCAAAAGAATACTCAGTAAAAACACAGTGAGGAACCTGTATTTCCCAATTTCAAACATGCCACGAAGTTATAGCAACCGAGACAGTGTAGTACTGACATAAAGACAGACCTTCAAATCAATGAAATGGAAATGAAAGTCCAAAAATAAACTCTTACAGTTATGGTCAATTGATTTTTAAGGATGCCAAGGTCATTCAATGAGTAAAGAACTGTTTTTTCAATAAACTGTGTGGGACAATTGGAAAGCCTTATTCAAAAGAACGTGGTTGAACTCCAACTTACATTGTACAGAGAAATCAATTTAAAATGGATCAAAGCCTAAATCTGAGAGCTGAAACTGTTAAAACTTTCAGGAAAAATACTAGGGTGAGACTATACAACTAGGAACTCTCTGACCTAACTTCCACGGTTTTTTTTGTTGTTGTTTTTTTTTTTAGACAACGCTGTCTCCCTTTGTATTTCAGGCTGGCCCTGAGCTTAGCCTCAAACTCACATCACAGCAATCCTCCTGCCCCTGCCTCCCAAGTACTGGTACTACAGATGTGAGTCACCACAACCGGCACTGTGGAATGTGGTATTGAATGCTACTGGGTGTGAGTCTCCACGCCCATGTATGTGGTTACCTGGGATCAAACCCAGGTCCTTGCGCTTGCAAGACAGGCACCAGAACCACAGAGCTAAATCCCTGGCCCACTTTCACGTATTTTTATTAAAACATTAGTAATAAAAATGTGCCAAGAAATCTTATCTTAGGTATAGTTAAAGCACTTGATTAGAACTCAGACCATAAAAATTTTTAAAGGAATATATTTTAGAAGTGCTTGTGAAAGGCGACAAAGGACTTTAGTTAATTATGTAATTATATTTTCTATAGACAATGTATGTATTTACAAGACTACGCTATGGTACAAACGCCAATGTATATATCCCTGTTTTCCATGGCTCTGGATCCAAACTGTGTTGATCCTACCACTTGGTCTTTCATGGAGCATTATCCAGTCACTAATTTTTAGTTAAGTTTCTATAGTTTTAATTTCTAAGAAGAAGGAATTCAATATGATCCAGATGATCCATTCTGTTGCTCTATAGTCTTCCCAGCTATATTTGAATTATGTAATGAACATGTAATAAAAGTACCAAATCTCTCTGAGTTATTTTATAGACTAGTAAATTAATGCCAATTTAAGAGATAGGAACAATACCCCCAAATACACTGATGGTTACTGTTAGGTTAATTAGAAAGACAGGTACATAAACTGTGGTTGTAGCTCAGTGATAAGAGTGCTCACCTGACATGTGCAAAGCTCTTGGTTCAATCTCCAGCACCACAAAAAACTAATATAAGTAGAAATATATATAACACTTATTAAAATAAGAGATATCACACAACTGAGAAGACCCCAAAACAGAGGTTAAAGGACACCCACAGAGGAAGCCTGTGATGATTACTTACCTTTGATTAGCAACTGGTAGAACTGGGGTTCCAGTGCTCCAACAGCCATGAACTCCCCATCTGCTGTCTTGTAGGTTGTATAGAAAGGTGCTCCCCCATCTAACAGGTTCTGTCCTCGTGGTTTACTCCACAGACCCATTTCTTTAGTTTTCCATATGAAAGAACTTAGATAAGCTGTTCCTTCGACCTTTAAAGAGCAGAACACCGTCTTAATATAGGTAGTTTCAGTATAAAAGCAGTCTACTGAGGTTTGTTTAAAGAGTCATACTACAATGTATGTATGACTTATAATGTATGATTTCCTAATTATAAGACTGCAGAAAACTGTGATATTGATTATACTGAAGTATGCACTAAGAAGCAGTGCAGGCTATAAAGAGGCTGTAAAGAGGTAAATCCCTCAGCTGGCGTACTTTAAGCAGTCAGTATGACTAAAGCTATGTGACTCACAAAAGCATCTCATGAGCATTGCAGTAGCGCACAGGTCAGTATGACCTCACTGCTAATGGCCACAGCCCAAACCATAGTAACAGCCTGTGAAGCTGTGGGGATAATACAAGATAACACTGAGGTCAGAATAAATTGCACCCAAATTCCATTCCCACAATGAGTGCCTTCATAGCTAAAAAGACAACGTTCTAACTACAGCCACGTGCTTTGTCTGTCTTGTTTCTAATTTGAAAATGTTTTGGTTTCTCACTTTAAACCTTCGCCTGCATTAGTTTCTGTGGTAACTACACGTTACACACATCTATACACATATTGCACCTATACCCTAATTGAGAAGTAACAAAAATCAGTGAATGTGACTGATCGGGATCTTTTGTTGGGGATCCAACATTGGCCTTCCTTGCCCTTGATCTTTTGCTATTAGTTCTGTTTCACCATATTTATTTCTTCCACCTTGCACAACATACTGAGCAGGTGGGGACTAGAGACTTTTTGCAGGGGTCTCTATCAATTAGTACCCAATGATTTGAGGCTGTATGACTTCTCTAGGATTTCTGCAAACTGGGCTATCATGGTAGAATGATAACTAGCTGCACTATTCAGTTCAAGAAATACTATAAAAGTTGGTATTAGTTTTGCTCTTTAAAATAAGATTGGTGCCACGTGCGATGGTGTATACCTATAATACTAGAGCTCAGGAGGCTGAGGCAGAAGGATCACTATGTACTGAAGGCCAAACTGGATTACTCAGTGACATGCTGTCTCAAAAAATCAAAATAAATAAATAAATAAATAAATAAAAATAAAATGAGATTAGCAAAACACTGAATTTTTGAAGCTAAGTGAGGTCACATGAAAGTTCATACACAATTTGCTGTACTTCTTTACATACTAAAAAATTTCCAAGATAAACACTTACAAATCTACCCACATTCTAACTTTGATACCTATAAACACATACATGCTGATATTATGAAACATGTCATATTTTAAAAATAAATCACATTATAAATGGAGTGAAGGGGGGAAAATAATGAGATTATAACAAAAAGAATGGAAACAAAGTTTATGTATATGGGGGTGGGGGTGGGAGGGCGGGCAGGGTTATGGGGAAAAATGAGAATTAAGTTGT
Organism: Petromus typicus; assembly: GCA_004026965.1. Classification (NCBI taxonomy): domain Eukaryota; kingdom Metazoa; phylum Chordata; class Mammalia; order Rodentia; family Petromuridae; genus Petromus; species Petromus typicus. Next base: position 17,384 of record PVIR01007543.1, on the reverse strand, counting down.
GTCATATACTGGTACAAATTCTCATTGTTGAATGCAATCATGATGTATATATGTAATGTACCAATAAAGATTTCAAT
>PVIR01007543.1:0-17207 GCA_004026965.1 Petromus typicus | reverse complement strand
AAATAACAACAGTGGATTCATTACATACGTGTGATGAACAAAGTTCAACCTCCAATGCTGGAGGCCCTGCACTAGCCCATGTATGCAACTTTTCATCCACACAGCTTTTATAATTCCACTCATTCTAGTTTACTGGGGAGCAGGCCATCATACATCTAGGTCCCTTAGGTTACCAGTACAGAGCTGGAATTACTCAGCTAATCTCTCTGAAAGGCACTCAGAATATTTCTTTGGAAATATCTCAGTTCTCACTTATAAGCTGAAGTTGTATGCATATCTCAGTTTATAGCTATGATATCTGTTACCACTAAGTAGTCACTATGTCTCTTAATGATGGGGGACACACTTTATAAAAAGTGTCATTAGGTGCATTTGCTGTTATGTGAACAGTATAAAAATTTACTTACACAAACTGATTCACAATGGCTTTGTAGTATTGCTTCAAGTGGGAATTAGGATACTTCCTGTCATGATCTTGTTGCTTGGGATTGCTTTTACTATTCTAGAGTTCTTGCAGTTCCAGATGGATTTTTGGGTTATTTTCTCTAGCTCTGTGAAATATTCTGTTGGGATTTCAATCAGGATTGCATTGAATCTATATAGTAGTTTTGACAATAACACCATTTTGATGATTTTGGTTCTTCCTATGCAGGAATAAAGGATGTCTTCTCATTTTCTGATATCTCTTCAATCTCATTTTTGAGAATGCTGTAGGTTTCAGAAGAAATCTTTCACCTCCTTTGTCAGATTCCTAGATATTTCATTTTTTGGATGCTATTATGACAGGAATTGATTTTCTGATTTCTCTCTCAGGGAATCTGTTGTTTATGTACACAAAGGATATTTTTGAGTGTTGACCTTGTATCCACCTATGCTACTATCTGGTGATTAAGTCTAACAATGTTTTGGTTGCGTTTTGAGGATTTCTATGTAGAGTATCATGTCATTAGCAAATAATGGCAGTTTAACTTCTTCCTTACCTATCTTTATTCCTTTTATTTCTTTCTCTTCTCTTATTGCTGAGGCTAATGCTTCCAAAACTATACTGAAAAGGAGTGGTGATAGTGGACATCCTTCTCTTGTTTCTGATCTTATACGAAAAGTTCCAGTTTTGGATCATTTAATATGATATTAGCTGCTGGTTTCTCATAAACAGCTTGTATCAGTTTGAAATAATGACCATCTGTTCCAATTTTCTGCAGGGCTTTAATCATGAATGGGTACTGGATTTTAGCAAATGTTTTTCTTGCATCTATTGAGATGATTATTCGATTTCTCAGTCTGTCAATGTAGTGCATTACATTTGATGATTTATAAATGCTGAACCATCATTGCACCCCTGAGAAGAACCCAACTGGGTCAGGGTGTATGATCTTCTTTATGATCCTCTATCCTGTGGATGCCAGAATATCACTGAGGATTTTTTTGCATCAGTGTTCATTAGGGAGACTGGCCTGTAGTTCTCTTTTTTTGTTGGGTCTTTCTCTGCTTTTGGAATCAATGTAATAATTGTTTTCAGAAATAAATATGGGAGTCTTGCTTCTCTTTCGATTTCATTAAAGAGTTTGAGGAGTAGTGGCATTAGCTCTTCTCTAAAAATCTTGAAGAATTCAGCAGTCAAGTAATCAGGACCCAGATTTTTAAATTATATATTCAGGTTCAGATTGATATTGACTTATTTAGCATTTTTCTATCTTTTAGATATTGGGGTGTTTAGCATTTTTGTATTTTCTTCATTCAACTGTGGAAGTTCTATTTGTCTAGGAAGCTATCAATTTCTTCTGTGTTTTCCCTAACTCTAACCCTAACCCTAACCCTAAACCCTAACCCTAACCCTAATCTCTAACCCTAACCCTAAACCCTAACCCTAACCCTAACCCTAACCTCTAATCCTAACCCTCTAACCCTAACCCTCCCCTGACCTTGACCCTCACCCTAACTCTAACCCATGAGAGGTCAGGGGCCAACTGTCAGTGTGGACAGGCAAGAAAATAGTTTCTGTTGGATCCTCCTCCCACACTGGTCACGAGGGAGGTCGGGGCCCAAGCACTGTGGGGAAGGCAGGCTAGTCCCATGTCAGACACTTTCCCATGCAGGTGCAACCTTTACTCAGAAAAGGCAGAGAAATAAATGAAGCTTCTGTCCCATATGTGCTTCTTCAAAGAAAACCCAGTAAATTATCATAAGCAAGTGTTTTCTACCTAGGTCTTATCTCTGTTAAAACCAAATAGTTAATGGAGCAACATTACAAGAACTCAAAGCAAGACAGGTTGTCACATAGTACTACAGTTTTTACATGGAGTTTTGAATTTTAATTATTTGATTTGCATACTCAGGACAAAGAATGTTATTGAACTGAGTTAAACTTAAAGCACTTCTGCTCTGCTTCATCAAAAATGAAATGTAGTTAGCAATACAGAAGCTCACAATAAAACAGGACGAAAATCAGAAATATATGATTGTACACTGAGCCTCAGACTCTGAAAGTCCAAGTCACTCCAGGTGAAAGTGGTGGAGGGGCTAGAGAGCCCTAAATTCTTCCCACACTTGAGGGTGACAGTGCTCCAGTCTTTGTTTCTTGTTTGTTCTGCTTTCTGATAGTCCTGGTTCCCTAGATTACTGTCTGTTTGCATGCTGTCTTGGTTAACATAAGTCCTTGAGACTGAGATGGCAAGATGTTCTGGCTCCTCCAGATATAATGGTTGACTGTGTTTGTCTTTTTTTGTAAACAGTGAGGTTTCTCTTCCCCTCTCCCAAGCCTCACCTGTTGCCCCTGTGACTATTTCACTGCTATAAATATCTGGTTCCAGCCCAATAAACTTGCCATTAGCATCTAGCTTTTGGTCACATTCAGTGTGCCCACAGTTGTCTCCTCACTACCCCTCCTCAAAAAGGAGACCCCCATAAAGAGCCACCAGGAGTTACAATCATGATCCTTGACAGTAGCTACCCTGGCACATGGCTCTGCTGCCACCTTTCCCTTATCCCCAACATTTAGCCCACATGAGAGGTCCTGATGCACAGGGAAACTATAGCTCATGTCCCCACCAGACTTTTCTACCATTCTCATTATGGAAGCCAAAGGCTTGCATGCAATTCACAACACTCCCTAGGTCAAATTTGTCCCCTAGAATAGGGAAGAGCAAAACAAACAAACCCGACATTTTACAATTATCTTAAATCTACACTTTCTAATGAAACAGAACAATGAAAAGACACATTCCTATTGTATAAAGGCTTGAGCCTTTATAAAACTATCTGTTTACAAGAAGATGTCTGTCTCACCCTTATCGCTTCGTAAAGTAATTTCAGGACTAAGCAGCCAACACTCAGGATCTCCTATTGTGAGTATAAGCCCAGAAAAAAAGTTCACATTTTCACATGTACTAAAGCCTTATTATCTTCTAATCACTGTGTGATGATGATTAGGTACATTCTGGTGAAATTATATTAGACCATGAATGATCGACTGCATATGTTCAGTAAATTATTTAATCATTATAAAATAAGCATTTGTTTTAAATTCTCTTAAAACTCCCAGGATCCCGGTTTGTTTTCAGTTGATTCTTTCCAATGAGTGAGACCTGAACTCTCAGTAGGTAGTACAGGGAAACTATGGAAAGCCCAGGCTTTGGACTTAAGTCTTTGTGGGCAGTATTTCAGATCCTTTCAATTGCTACACCAGAAGTATGAACCACTAGAGCCTTAAACTTGCAATGTCAAATGAGCCTATCTTGCTTAGCATGTTGTCTGGCTGAAAGAAATGGAGCCACACAGAAGCCACCAGGCCTGCACTTGGTGTGAATGCGAAACTGATGCTGTGATTAATCATCTTGCGGCAGTGCCATCTCTGAGCCAGGAGCTGGGGTAAAAGGAAAATCCCATTCTGCTGCTACTGAACTATATCTCACAGAAGGTCACCGAAGAAAATGTGAGCTGTGCTCCATGACAGTATCACAAGACACAATACAAGACAGAACAAGGTATAGTTTGCGTGTGAGGAGAAGGAAAGGGACAACAAAAGTCTTAATAATGAGGAGGTTTCAGTGGGAGATGGACTTGCAAAGAGGTCACCAATGATCTAATCAAGTGATCAGTCTTTAAACCTACTAAGTGTCCCCTGCCATTTGAGCCTTCGACCATTACAATGTCCACCTACATTTTCTGTTGGTATTCTATTTTTCTTTGGTTTCCATGACAATATTCCCTTCTGACTCTTCCCTTTAGCATCCTCAGACCTTGACCTTGCTCCTCCTCTGCCCAGTCACTCTTTACAGGCTAGTGTTCTGTCTTCTCCCTAGTGAATTACAGTGTTTTACCCGGTTCCCACATTATCCCAAAGTGACTCAAAAATCTCTTTTCAGTCCCTAAACTCAAGTATTTCAGCTGCATATTGGAAAGCCACTTTAGATTTGAAATGACAAAACTGAATTCCTTTCCTCTAAGAACAAAGCATCAGAGTAACAAATTCTTGAAAAGACTGCTTTATAAGGGCACTGTTTATACAATGTATGAACTCATTTATTCTCTAAGAGTACTGCAAAGTAGAAATATTACTAGCTCCATTTTACATAGAAAACTGAGACATAGGCTAAAGGGCCTTCCCAAGATCACAGAGTTAGCAGGGCAGATCTGAGATGGAGGAAGTCAGCAGCTGAATCTGTCCTGACAGATACTCCATGCTGCCTTGTCCTCAGCACCCTTCTCCAGAGCCCCAGAAAAACAGCTACAAGGTCATCCAAACCAGAGTACAGGAGCCATCCTTTGTTCTCTACCTCCTCCATCCCTGCCAATCCACCATAACAATTTTATGTTAAAATATTCTTTAAATCCAGACACACCCTCACATCAACACTTCAGTTCTAGCCTTCATCCTTCAACAATAATCCAGAGAGTGGTCTCTCTCTCTGCAGTCTTACATCCCTGGGATGTATTATCCATCTCACTTCCAAAGGTTTAAGAAAATGCAACTTGCTGGTGTCTGACTGCACTCATGTGAGACCTTGGGCAAATGTCTATGCCTTTTAACAATATAAATGTGCCCTTCAACACACTTTATCCATGCTTTCACTTTGTACTCTTTCAGTTACTAGTGTTAAGTCTAGGTTTTAACTAGCCAGGAATGGTGGCACGTGTCTATAATCTCAACACTCACAAGACTGAAGCAAGAGAATGACCACTAGTTCAAGGCCACCCTGAGATACATAAGTGAGTTCAAGGCCAACCTGAATTGCACAGTGAGATACTCTCTCAAAAAACTAAATAAATAAGTTAAATAAGATAAAATTTTTAACTGGGAATCTCCAGAAATAAAAATAATTTTTGTCTTGAATAAGCTTTATAACTATTTATCATTAAAATTGTTCTATTTTATTATTATTTTGTTAGTCAGACTTGCTTAATTTATAAATTAAACTTTTATCTTAGGGACATATTTATGTACAGAAAAATATGGACTATACGCGCTTTGTTACTAACTGCAATTTTAGGCAACACTGGGAGTCTTGGAATACATCCCTCATAGGTAAAGGGGATGACAGTATTGCATATTAAAGCAGTTTTGAGGGTTAGAAGAAATCATACAGGAAGTGCCCAGCAGAACATGAGGCACATGTTCAGGGTAGACCAGGAAGACCAGCAATACCAGGGAGCATCCCCTCCCTAAAGCAGCAGGAAGGTGCACACAGGACCATTCTACTTACCATCTACAGGAGTCTGCTCTATCTGCTGGGAAAGATTTTGTAAACTTAGTTTTAAATGAAGAGTGGTTGAAAATGTATTTAAAGCGAAAAGACAACTTGGGGAAAATTGTTGAAATACAACATATAGGATTCAGGTGAGCCACAAAGACACAAGAGAACTGACTCCACATAAGATTAAAATAGGACATTCTGACACAGATGAAGGAAATGAGCCCATCTGCCATTTTACAGCAAAGAGTTTCCTTGGCGCCTTGGGACAGAACACTAAATTTCACTTATCTCATTCAGAGGACTTGAAAGTTATATATTACACTTAGGAACACGTAGCACGTTGAACTTTCCCCTCCATTCATTCTCACCATGTTTGCATCAATGACTTGACCTTTGCCAGAGCGTGTGCGTTCCAAAAGAGCCATCAGAATGCCCAACGTGCACACGAGGCTGCCACCACAGAAGTCGGCCAGGAGATTCAGCGGAGGACGCGGATTCTCACCACTGCTGCCAAGTTTTGACAGCACACCTACAGCATCAAAAAAAAAGCTAATGTCCCTTTTACATAAATAAATGAACAACTTAGAGGAATAAGTGACCTGCAGCCACATACCTCCCTGAAAACTAGCACATGGTGTTTCTTCAACTGAACCCATTCAGCCTACTTATAAACTGGCTTTCCTGTATTTTAGTTTGTTTTTTTTTTTAACTTTAAAATCTTATTCCAAGTGGCATTTTTCACACTTATTTTTCAGGTTTCATTTGTTGAGATGGAGGAAAAATTACTATAATCTACTTTTAAAAACATCATTCATTTTCAGTCTTATTAGAAAGAAGTACAAGAAAATAATTATATACAAGGAAAGAAACAAATTTTAAATTGATGTAAAAATCAAGTTTATCCTTACTTTTTTCCTCAACTTTTAATTGTGTACTCACAAAAAAATCTGAAAATTCCTTTAGTCAAAAACATAGCTCTTAGAAATCTAGAAGTCCATTCTAAGATATGTTCTCATATAAAGAACTCTAAAACAGTGATAGTAGGGCCTCCTTCAGTGCTCCACAGAAGCCTAAAGCAATGACTCAGGCCCTGACTCTCCATGGAAGAGTGTCAGACTCCATTTATTCAAGGTTTTCACACTGTAGAGTGATTATCTCTGCTTCTACCAAGTCTTTTACTTCCTAGTAGAGGCTTTAGAATTGTCTCCACAAATATAAGTAAACAAATGTTACAAATAAGAATATATTATTCCTCAAGTGTTTAAAAGAGGGTAGAAAAGCTTTAAAAATGTTTGTTCCCAAATCCAAACCAACCCATTTTAAACAACCACACCTTTCTCACTGATTCCAAAGAATATTCAACCTTCAACTTTAAAGATTCTTGTTAACCAACATTAAATATCTTCACTGGGAACAAATTAAAATGTAGAAAAAATTATGCTTCAACATACCTGACAAAGCCAAATAGTTGATGTCATGGCCAGCTACTCGGGAGAAGCTTCCTGACTGGCCAAATCCACTCAACCTGGCATAGATGAGCCTTGGATTCCCCTGCAGCAGAAGATCCGGCCCAAGCTGAAGCTTTTCCATGACACCTTAAGAAAAAAAATAATCATTTTTTAGAGGATGAATTGAATATGAGTGTAATTCCTTCTCTGAGGAAAATTTAAACGGTACCCTTAGAGGTACGTAACACTAATAGCAATATTTGTTGCAGACTATGTAAGAGTTAGCAGAATCAAAACAGCCAATTTTTTTAAGCCCTAATAAAAAAATGAATTTAAATAAAGCTGGAAAGTTAGAAAGGTGACTTCCTGCATTTATATCTACTACAGTTCAGATTAAAATGCACTTCAAAATGCTCATACATTCACAGGAGGGCTTTCACAAGAATACTGGATTATGAAGGCTCTGGCTTTACCAGTGGAGTATCCATTCAAGGATTTATAACTTGCTGGTATTATTAGAAGGTGACAGAAATGTAGGAGGTGAGGCCTTAGGAACTGTATTATGTCCTCAGCCCCTTCCACTGTGCCCGTTCTGTTCTGTCTCTCTGTCTGTCTGTCCCTCTCCTTTCTTGGTAGCACAGTGAGCAGCTTTTCTTCTACCGTGATGCTTTTGCCAATGGAGTCCTCGGACTACAGACTGAATCTTCTCAAACCATGAGCTAAATAAATCTTTCATACTATAAGTTTGACATATTCACAGTGATAGAAGTCTGGCTAACAGTACCTGAAAACTAAAAGGATTCGCAGATGACTTGACAAAATCACCACCTGTACAAAGTTCAAGGCAACTTTGTAGAAAATTTCCATGAGGATGTCTGCCAGGCAACTATCTGATCAAACTTTAACCACTGCCATCCTGTTGTTAATCCCTTCAGCAGACTGTTTTATATTTCATATAATCCACCTTTCTCTTTTAAAAGCTCTGCTTGCCTCAGCCTTTTAAATAAACTCAGAGTTGATTAGGGAATATGCAAATACTCTGCTATTCCCAAGTGAATACCACTATTCTTTGGAGAATCTCTCTCTGATTGTTATTTAGCTTATAGCTTACAATATGTATCCAGTAGTAAAGGACCCTGCAGAATCGCATTTCCGGAATGTGTGGGTTCTGTCCCAGTATATTTCTTGTTATTTCTTTCTTTCCTCTTGGCATATCCAATTCTGCTCAGTCACCCGAACAAGAACTCTCTTTTCCTCTTTCTATGCCTGCATCAATGCCTACCACCTCCTCCTTCATGATGATGAAGTATATGGACACACTCATTCTCCCTATCAGCTCAGCGGCTGCCCCTGCAGGGCTCAATATACACTCTTTCCTTATCCCCTAACGTACCTTCACCAAAAACAAAAACAAACGAACTCCTATCAACATCTTTGGAAAGAGCAGCTCCAAGCTAAAAGTAATTGAAAGCAATTAATAAAATTGCACTTCAAAATGCAGTGCAATTATGATACCTAGGGCAAAAAATGTGGTAACTGGCACCTTAAATCAATTAGGATCAAATGTCATAAAGATTACACAATAAAACCCCTAGTTAAGACATCTTTTTCGGGCTGCAATTAAATACTAAACTACAAGGCATAAACCCTCAACTAGTGGCTAAACGTATTTTTATATTTCTATCCTCCTAATTATAAGACCTCAGACAAACTATGTTGACCCATTCCTATCTTTTAAAAGGCTTATTACATTGGTGGGTGCTGTTGCCACAGACCTAAAATATAACTGTAGGGGCTAAATAAGTCATTACATGTAAATATGCCTCAGGCCCTTAGCCATTCTCCATGCACTGACTTTCCTCTGGACAATGCTTTGCCCTTGTACTTTAGTAAAATTACTCTGGCAGGTGTTAGAAATTGATTAAACTGGTTTTAAAAGGCTTTCATACCAGTGTCTGTACTGTTGCAGATGTGGGTTTAATACTAAGCCTAAGTGAGGAGGGAAAAATATTAAAGAACAATGAAAGCAGATATGAAAGACTGGAGCCCAAGACAAAGTTCAAGTTTCTGATCTGGCAGCCTGGATACTGATTCTATTTACTGAGCTACATTATACAGAAAGAGGGAATGTCAGTGTATAAGACAATGAGAAGGGTTCCGTTTGGTGTCTGTGGCACTCGGGCTGGGGATGGAGTATGCCAGCGGTCTGCAGCTCCCAGAACGGGCACACTCACAGATCTGGGCAGTTTTTATAAATAAAAGGTGAAAACAGTGGGAACATAAGACAGCTCCAAGTAACAGAAAACAAATAAACAAATAACCTGAAATTGGGACTTTGGAACATCTGCGTCTGAGACCGTGCTAGTCTGGCCCGTGGGAGCTTTACTCAGTACACCACGCACCAGAGCACCTAAAAGACTTTGCACCGGTAGACGTCACTTCTGGGAAGGGAATCTATAGCCTTCATTACATCTTCAAGTTAAGACAGGCAGATATAGAAAGATGCTCAGGAAAAAATTTAAGGTAAAGGAACTACAGTCAAAGAAGCTAAAGGAGAAACAGGGCAATAGCAGTTATCTTAGAAACCAAGATTCAGCAGTCAGAAACAGCGGATGATCGAACAACAATGCTAAATGGGAAATAAAGGACTAGAAAGGCTGGGGTTCTGCAGGGGCCCCAACAGGGCGCGGCGCCCCGCTGGGCAGGCACCTCCCCGCGGCGGTGGGGTCCCGGGCTCACCGCCACGGAAGGGCTCCAGAAACACGTCTGCGCGTGCGCACAAGCGCCGTAGAGCGGCTGAGCCCTCCGGCCGCTTCAGGTCGAGCACCAGCGAGCGCTTGCCCCGGCCCAACAGGCTTATGTCTTCGCGGGAGCCAGGTCGGTCTATGCGCACCACCTGCGCCCCGAAATCCGCTAGGACCATCCCGCAGAACGGACCCGGGGCCAAGCCAGCCAGCTCCACGACCCTGATGCCCCGTAGTGCCATCGTGCCTTTCGGCCTGCAAGAAAAGTAAACATCCCCTGGGGTCGCCCAGATATAACCTTCCAGGCGCCCGCCCTCATCCGGGTATCCCGCCTACTGTGCGGCGCGCGTTCCCTCCTCTGCGCCTGCGCGCAGCCTCAGAGTCTGCGCACTGGGCAACCCCGGGGTCCCTTTCTGTTTTAAGTGTGGTCTTCGGCTTCTGTTGTGTCAGTTTTACTGTGACGAGCTCAGGGCTTTTACTGTCCTCTCAAGGCTCTCTTATTCTCGCCGTGATAAACCCTAAAGTAAGCACTTACTCTTGCGCAGTCCGAGAAAAATAAAGGTACCTAACTAGGGAAGAAGAGTATCATATTATTTACCTCCGTTGGCTGCAGGTTGTCTCTCTTGGCACATAATGCATATTTAGCTCTCGGATAATTTCATCCCGAATAGGATGATTTGAGATTTTCTCTAAAAGCACTAGGGAAGCAAATTGCTGCTCATCAGGGGGGAAATCACAGAACTTTAAAACTGTTTTGATTTGTCACTTGCTGTTTCTATGGATAGAATTTAAAATTATTAACTTTAATGGCTATATTTAAACATATAAAATACAAGTGGCCACCCCTTCTTAAGAAATGATTTTCTCTTTGCTCAATATAGTCTGTGTGCAGGTGGCCTGACATAATCTGTACAGCTCCAGGACACTAAATAAAGCTAGAAGTCAGAGAGAGAACATCTCTACACTCAGTTTTTAAGTGTGGGTTATACAGGGTAAAACCAAAGGGAAAACTCGACACAATTCTAGTAGAAATCTTTCAGGCAAGTTTGAGCTACTCTTGATGAGCTTACCTTCAAGATCTTTTTGGTTGTCCCTGTGCACCATCTCTGCCTGGATCTCTCCATATTCGCCTTGCTACCTCTATCTCCTGCCTTTGTGGGAGGATAAAATTTATCTCCTCCTCTTTTGTTTGTATTTTGAGAAAGTTGAAAAAGAAAATTGCAAAAAATAATAAAACAGCCATACATGCTTACATATTAATATTTCATCATATTTTCTTCCAGTCTCTTTTTCTGCAAAAAAAGTAATAACAGATACATCTTAAACTAAAATGCAGGATTATATTCACATAATTCAGAAATCTTACCCAGCATCAAGCTTTATGGACACTTTTAAAGATACAGGTCATTGAAAAGTCTAAGATACAGAAAGAAAGGCCTAGGAAATCTTGACTTTTGAGGAGTTTTCTGACCTGAAAACCTTTATACATTCAGAGGCTGGGTATTTAGCTCAGTGCTTCCAGCTTCTGCCTTGTAGATGCAAGGTCCCGACTTTGATCCCTGGTAACCACACACCACGATGCCGGGCATGGTGTCCCATGCCTGTCATCAGAGGTAGGAGGACTGCTGTGAGTTCAAGGTTTGCCTGGGCTACATAGTGAGCTCAGGGCCAGCCTGAACTACAAAATGCAAGATGCTGTCTAAAGAAAAAAAAAAAAACTTTATACATTCAAATTCTGATTCTTATCATGTGAAAATATGACATTTCTCCAATCTAAAGCCTTTGAAAAGTTAAAGTAAAATGAGTTTGAGTGTGTAGCCCCTAATATGACTGCTGTTTTTAGATGTGGAAAACATACCCGGGCCTGACCCTGTGAGGGAATGAGAGAGTGTGGCTCTTCACAAGCCAACCGAGGCTTCAGAGGAAGCCCAGCCTGTCAACCCCTTGGCTGTGGACTTTCAGCTTCCAAAACTGAGAAAAAAAGGTCCTGTTGTTTAAGCCACCCAGTCTGGCACACTACTGTGGCATACTTCTGACCCATAATGATAGTCTTCAGTAAAGGTTATGGTCATGTAACAAGCTTTATTTTGTATTCCAGAAATTGCTTAGCTATGGAATTATGTTTACTAGATTATGAATTTATTTAGCATAAATAATAGTTTGGCCAAGTATATCATGTTACATTCAAGAGAACATCCTGATCTTCTTAATTTACTATTAATCTATCTGTTCAAGGACTTTTTTTTTTTTTTTTTTTGAGACAGGGTCTCGCACTGTAGTTCAGGCTGATCCTGAGCTCAGCCTTGAACTCACAGCAATCTTCCTGCCTCTGCCTCCCAAGTGCTGGGATTACAGGCATAAGCCAGCACACCCGGAACTGTGGTATGTGGTTCTGATTGCTGGTGAGTGTGAGTCTCCACATCCAGCATTGTTGTTTGTGGTTGCTGAGGATCGAACCCGGGTCTTTGCACTTGAACGACAGGCTCGGAACCACTGAGCTAAATTTCTGGCCCTCCAGGACTATTAATAAGAAGATTCACCCAACTTTTTCTTTCTCATCCATTGACATTCCTGTACTAAAAGGGGTAAAAGGGTCTTGCATCAGCTGCTTTTTAGCTTCTTCCATACCTAAGATCTTCTTTAACATCCACTTGCAATTATAGTTCTTTGCTCCACCTCCTCTAGTGAAGGAGACAAACAAACAAACCCAAAAGCCTCCCCAATGCTCCAAGAATTTTAATGTGTGTCTTACATTCCGTTATATGTAGCTATAGGCATAGCTGTACTATTTACACACTGTATTTTGGCAAAGATAATGTAATAATTTGTGTCTTTAGTTTACAAATGAGAAGTTATACTTGTTTTCTGAACTCTTTTTCATCCTTACATTAACTGCTCTCTGTGTTTGTCGTGCTTCTTAGATCAATCAGATGGAGGTACAAAGTGAATTCAGTACAAGAACAGCAGAGAGCTCACATTAACTGCTGAGAACACTGATTCAGGCCTTTGGCAGGATGCGAAGTAATCTTGCCTGCTGGAGTCACATTAAAGGTCATAGCACGACAGTCTAAGTAGAACAGAGAGACTATGTACTCTCCAGTGGCCTCTGCCCACTGAACTCCTGGACTCCTCCCCTGCTCTGAAGGGTTCAAACCAGCCTACATCAGAGTCAAAAGGGTAAGAGCATTAACCTGAAGGCCTCTCACTAACTCAATGAGACCATCAATTTAGAATGACTGTAGCAGATGGAGTTACATCAAAGAAACATTCATGACTTATTCATTATATTTTTAAATGACTACTCATCATCATTGTAGGTTATCCTAAGATACCAGTTTTTTATTCTAAATTCCAAGCAGATAACTTGCATCTCATATGAACTATCTTTCAGGAAAATAGCTTACCAAAGAGTGTGTTTGGGTTTTTTTTTTTTTTAATTCTGTTTTCTGTTGCTAATACAAAATACTTGTCACTGAATAATTTTGAAATTAAAGAAATCTGGTTGATTTTGGCTCCCAGTGTTGGAGCATGGGAAGTTCCAAGGCAGTGCATCTGGCGAAGGCCTCATACTGCTGCCACTCATGGTGGGGAGTGAAAGAGCAAGCAGCATGTGCTCTTGAGGAAAAACTTCCGGGTCCCCTTACTTCCTGCCAATCCACTCTCATAGGAACTCTGTAATATCACCCTGTGACAGTGAGACCTGACTCCCACCATCAGGGTATTAATCACTTTTAACAGCCTAATAGCCTCATAAGGTTCTAGCTACCAATAATGCCACAGTGGAAATTTCAATATGAATTTCAGACCAGACAAAGCACATTCAAACCACACCAATGTCTTTCTTTAAAATGTTCAATTAGCTTATACTCCCAAGGAAATAGTGAATTTAGACTGTAATCAATCCATCATGCTGGTGGACATATTAAATAAGAAGCTAATGAGGAATGGCTTAATTTCTTCAGGCTGCTCAGAAAAAAGTAATCATATACAGGGTTGTTTAAACAAGGGCATTTATTCTCACCATTGTGAAGATTGAAAAGTCTGATGAGAAGGTTCTGTCAGATTTGGTTCTTCATGAGAACACATTTTCTGGTATTTTATTATGTTTCACGGGCCAGAGGAAATAGAGAACCAAACTCTCTTCTATCTCATCTTAGAATGACAGTAGTCTCATTATGAGGACTCTTTTGAAATAGCCTATCACCTCTCAAAGACCCACAGGGAAGACCACTACTTTGGGAATTAGGATTTCAGCATATATATTTGGGGGAATATGAGACTTTAATCTATAGCAAAGAACTTTATATTAGGTGAATTTGACTGAGTCATTTGGAGCCCACTGACTAATGTTAATACAGTAAAGTTAACAGGCCATTATATACCCCTAAGTAGGATGCAGTGAACAGCGATATCAAAGTCTTCAGGTTAAATCTAAGGAAGCTCATTGCCTCCCTGTTTATAGAGTCTCCAGGAGATAGAGGAAGATGACATGTAAAACCAAAGTATATAATCAAACGAATTCATATTATTAGAAAGCAGATGATAAGAAGTCATTGAATTCATTTAAAAGACTTAAATGTATCAAACAAATGTCATTATATAAGTCTCACTTTGAATCCCAATTTAAACAAATATACCAGAGGAACAGACAATTAAAGGTATTTTTAGACCCTCACTGGATATTTGACCTTAATAAATTATAACAATAATAACCCTTTGAGCAGCATATTAATAAACAAGCCCATTTTACCAATGAGGAAAGTAAAGGCAGGCATTAGGAAACACGTATAAAGCAATTAACCTACATCAGGAAGGAAGGGTCTTTTTTCTTACTCACAGTATTACTGTTTTATCAAGCAGTTGTCAGTTTAAAGTAAGCATAAGAGAAACAACTATACTTGGTTACAAGTCACTATTTCTTGAACTGTTCAATCTCAGCTACTTCAACTTTACCAAATTCTGTACGGCTTTTCTCTTTCCCCTCGTGGCCTAAATTCTCCCTCACCTTGAGCACTGAAGCATCCAGCAATATTTCTTTAATCCCTCAAGAAATTATACTTATCTCAGAAAAAAACTTTCCCAGGTCTACTGATCCACCTTATGTGCCACCCACTCATCATATTTCCTCAGTGTGTTCTTTTCAGTCTTACTTCTGCGTCTCCATAAAGGGAGGTCTGTATCTGTCTGATCTCTCCTTGCAGCAGTAGTTCTCTATCCTTATTGCAATAATCCCTTCTGATAAAATCTCTCCCTAAGCATACATTTTTAACATTAATCCTTTTGATGAAATCTCTTCCTGTATAAGTATAAATTTTTGACATTATTAATAACATTCATTAAATATACTTACACTTTTTGATCAAGTAAATCTACTCCTAGAAACTTAAAGAAAATTGTGTGCACATAGTTTGTTCTTTAATAAACATGGCTCATTACACATTATTTGTATTTTTTACAGCCTTCAAAAAAAAAACCTGCTCTAAACAAAAAGGGTAAATAGATTATGCAGCTATTAAAATTATGTTTTCAAATAGTCTGCAAAAGCACTTCAGGGTGCTTTTGACATATATTAGGCCCAGCTGTAGCCAGAAATAAAAGCCTATATATGTGCACACAAATTAATTCAAAATACTAATATTAAATTTGATGAGATAATTTTATGCTAAATTTTAAGTCTTATAAATTTTCTTTTTAGGTTTTTTTGAGACAGGGTCTCGCCTTGTGGTTCAGGCTGGCCCTCAGCTCAGCCTCAAACTCACATCACAGCAATCCTCCTGCCTCTGCCTCCCGAGTGCTGGGATTACAGGCGTGAGCCACCACGCCTGGCACTGTGGTATGTGGTACTGGTTGCTGCTGGGCATGAGTCTCCACACCCAGTATGGTATGTGGTTACCAGGGATCGAACCTGGGTCCTTGCGCTTGCAAGACAGGCGCCGGAACCACTGAGCTAACCCCCTGGCCCAGTCTTATAAATTTTCTACATTGATTTTTTTTAAAAAATCAGAAAAAAGTAAGATAGTTTGAAAATGACAGTGTAAATATATCAAAGCAAGACATTGTCCCAAAACAGCAAATATCTTTTCTACAAGCCTCTTTCATGCTCTCAGCTGGATGTTGTCCATTTCCCCTGCAAGCGCCTGGCCTCTGCTTTCTGTGCCTGTTAGAACACTCTGTTTCCCATTACTCTTCCACTAGCCCCCCTTCATCTATTAATCACTATAACAGAACACTCAGAAAAGGTATGAATTCTACTCTAAATATCATAATGTCTCCTGGAATACTATAGTATCTTTCACTAAGTATGTATTTATCAATTCTAGCCACATCCTTTATCATTCCATTTGAACAGTCAGTCATCTCCTGAATTTATTTTAGTCTTATTTTCTTATCAACTTTTTTTCATGACATGCGCAATAAAGTTCCTCAGTATCTTAAATGGTGCAAGTAGTAGTTGAGTATACTCCTGCTGTGTTAGATCAAATTACAGCAAGATCCCATATATATCCTTTGTGGTTTTTTTCTATATGGACATAGACAAATTCAATGCCTTTTCCATCTTAACTAAGCACTTCTTGGCTATAGACATAATTTTTACAGTTTGTTAAACAGCAGTAAAACTAAAATAGAATTCATTTTTCTTCATATTTCCAGACAGATTATTACTGTCCTCTTAGTGACCTCCATGTATGATTTTTTTCCCCATAAGTTGAGAACTTTTGCCTTTTCATTTGAAAGAAGCACTTTGTAGCTTCTTCTCTTTGGCATATCTAGATTGTTGGCAGCACACTCTTCTACTCTGGAGCTATTATTAAGTAAAATAGTGCTTGATCACAAGCACTGTTGAAAGGCAACAGTCAGTCTGAGATACTTACCAAGTGGTTAATGAGATAACAGTGCATCCACACTTTGGATACCCAGAAAAAGGAGTGATTCATGTATGCAGGTAATAGATCAGCACAAGACTTTGTGATGCTGCTCAGAATGGTACACAATTGAAAATTTATAACTCATTTATTTCTGGAACTTTCCATTTAATGTATTAGATCTGGGTTGGTCCTGGGTAACTGAAGCCACAGAAATCAAACAGATAAGGAGGAAAAATATATAATCATGGTCATGGATAAAACTGTGAAAACACTGAGAACTATGTTGGCTTTCTTTATTCTCTCATGAATCACATTTTTCATATTGGGACTAATTTGCAAGTCTAAGACACTTTCCATCTGCCTACAACCATATCTTTGGTATCTCTACCAAAATGAAAACTAGAATTATAGAGTTTGGGGGACACAGGTGACCCTGTTCTATGCTCACATCATGGA
>PVIR01007542.1:0-60581 GCA_004026965.1 Petromus typicus | reverse complement strand
CTTGAGCATAGCCTTGAAAAGCAGCTCAATAAGTACCTGCAGATTTTATCATAGTGGTTTCCATCCAGGCGTCCTTTCTATTACTTCTTTAAAAATTAAGAAATGTATCTCTTATAGGAAAGGCTTCTTATAAATCCTGTAAGAAAATACATCAACATGGATATTTTGGGGTAATAGAATATGGCTGAACTTTTAAAAAACTGGTATTTTCTATAATTAAAAATACTCCAAAATGAATACATAAGTTTATAGGTAAAATCGACTAAACTTCAACAGAGAAAAATTTTGGTGCTTTAAAATTCTGAGTCCAACACTTTCTGTAGTTTTCGAGAGCTCGGTATAAACTGAGCTAGTATCAGAGGCTATTAAAAGGCTGTCACTCAGGTCAAAGAGGAACCGAACCCAGATACAACATGAGCACATCTGAAAAGAGGAAGCTCAGAAATCCTGTTGCTTTTGTGAGCTTCTGTAGTAAAATCAGTGCAGCCTCCTTGTCCCTGAGCAGTGATTTCCGTGAGTAAAGTCTTTTCCAGAAAGCGCAGTGATGGTACAGAGACACCTCACTCTCACAGCTCTGCATGTAGAACGTAAATGCGCACAGTCCTCAGATTAGAAGAACAGTGCTGGGCTTTAACCCACCTCAGCTGGCTGAAGTGTAGTGAGTCATGTGGTCACTGACAAAATGAAGACAGAAGTTACAGAATCAGACTTCCTAAGTGCAGTGCCAAATGATCAGTGGCAATGGATTGGCTCTTTTTCCTTCTAAGGTACTGTAAAATTTCCCTGATGTGGTATACACATACCTTATACATTTTTTTCCCCAGAAAGGCCCAACATAGACTAGACCCTCACTGAATTTCTTTTGAATGAAGGACCTGAGAAGTTGCATCAAAATTAAAGCATAAGTTCTTTTCAGAATACAAATAAGCAAGCACGTGGAAAGACATCTAGTACAATGCCCAGGAGCAGATAAAACACTCATTAAAGTAAATGTGTTCCCTGTACACCTTAGATCCCAAATTCTGGAAATTTGTGCATTTTAATGCAAAACGGTAATTTATCAAACAACATTTGTTCATTTTTAGGTATTAATAAGTAATTATTTAAAGAACTAAGTTTTCCAAGGTGTTAGAGCCATATTAGTTGAGAAAATAATACACTCATTACTCTACCTTTAGGAATTTTTTACTTATTTGGTATTCTTTTTTCATTTTTTTGGACTTTTATTAGTACCTGCTTATAGTGAATAATAATTACATTCACTATAGGGAATTCATACATGTACATAACACATTTCCATCCTTTTCCCCTTTTTCTCCACCCCCTTTTATTTTTCTATATCAGATTCATTTAATTATGTCTTTATAAAGTTAATTATCATATATACAGATTAACAACCAGACTAATAGACCGAAGAATGCATAAAATATGTAATACAATTGTACTGACTTAGGGTATATTTTTAGATATGTTGTTCATGCTAGATTGCAATGAATTTTTCCTTTTCCTCTTTTTTCCTATTATCTGTGTTTATTTTGCAGTATATATATATTTGTATATATACAGTTTTTCACATAAAAGAAGACATGATGTTTAAGCTTAGTGTCTGAGTAGCTTTACTTAATATTATGGTCTCATGGTACATTCATTTTCCTAAAAATATCTCGCTTATCCCTCTTTATGACAGAATAGTACTCCGCTGTGTAAAAATATATTTGCTTTATCTTTTCTTCTGTTGATGGGCATATAGGCTGTTTCTAAGATTTAGCTATTATGAATTGTGTTGCTATAAACAGAAGTATGTATATATTACTCTAAGATTTAGCTATTATGACTTGTGCTGCTATTAATAAGAGGATGCATATATCTCTGTGGTATGTGTCTTTAACTCTTTTAGGAAGATACTTAGAAGAGAAATAGCTGGGTCTAGCAGAATTTCTATTTTTAGTTTTTTTTTTTTTTTTAAGGTTTTTTGAGACAGGGTCTCGCCTTGTGGTTCAGGCTGGCCCTCAGCTCAGCCTCAAACTCACATCACAATCCTCCTGCCTCTGCCTCCCGAGTGCTGGGATTACAGGCGTGAGCCACCACGCCCGACACTGTGGTATGTGGTACTGGTTGCTGCTGGGTCTCCACACCCAGTATTGTTATGTGGTTACCGGGGAATCGAACCCGGGTCCTTGCGCTTGCAAGACAGGCGCCGGAACCACTGAGCCAACTCCCCGGCCCCTATTTTTAGTTTTTTGAGGCACCTCTGTATTGGCCTCTACAGTGGTTGTAATAGCTCACCATACCACTAATAATAAAGAAAGATTTCTCTCTCCCCACAGCCTCACCTTGGTTATTTGTCTACTTATTAGGCATCCTATAAGATATTCCATGGGAAAAATAGTAAAGGAACACGCTTAGTCAGTGGAAAAATATTGTTATCCTGTAAAAGATAGCTCTACACTATTTGCTCTGGAAAATAACATTCCCTCATCCTAGCTTCCCACTTTCTCCTTATCAGAAGCCCTAATTGCTTCTGTTGGTAGTTACTTCAGCATCTCTACCAGCCTTAAACCTTGTACTATCCCTTCTTGAGTGCTGGGCTTTAGGCATTATGTGCTGACTAATGACAATGTAATTATTCAAAAAGGCCACAAGCAGTACCACTGTCATTAAGCAGAGCAGCCTGGAACTCAGGGAAGACTGTTAGATATACACAGACTTCAGTCTCTTGGTAACACGTGGAGAGAAACACTAGGGCCAGATATGACCAGACAAATTAAGGATGCCTGTCCTCCAGGATGAGAACACTACTCTAGCCCTGTTATCTTCTTTGGAAAAGAAAAATGTGCCAATATGGCACATAAGGTGGTGTTGCCAGTGGAGACTGACTCCTTGAAGCTCCATGCCAGCTGCCTAGTGGAGTCATATACCAGTCGTGATAGACCCTGGGGGAAAGGACACACTGGTGCCAGTTGGATGACTGCCAGGTAACCAGAGAGGACACCTGCTGGGCCCTCTGTGGGCAAGCTTAGGGGCCTCTTCCTCTCCTCCTTCACACCTTCCATCTTTCATCCTCTTCCTAGAGTTGTTTCACACTTTTGATTAGTTCAGCACCTAGTTATGCATTATGACCATTCAAAATGCTTCCATGACTATTTTCTCTTCCAGTACTTTTAATTTTCTTTTTCCTGTTTTTTTCTTATAAAGTTTTCCAAGTGCATAAACATGAGTTTATCCCTGAACCCTCTCAGTTGTACATATCCCCTCTCAATGAATTCAGACATATTAAGACTGCTCAGCTTTACTTTCTTACAGACATCTTTTCCACAGCTTTGAACCTGCTGCAGTCTGACTCTCATGTTGCATATTTGTCTCTCATTCTTGTGCTAGTGGAGAGGCCACTGCTGGTACACTGCCCAGATCCCCTTACAAGACAGGAGCATCCATTGCCCAACCCATGTGAATGCTAATGTTGCAAAGATGCTCCCTTCTTTGTATCCATTCTCCCTGTAGTCCTCATTATTAAGACATTAGAACTCATAAATTAAAACTCTTTTTCTCTTTATTATTTCTTTGCCTTCTGGTCTACTTTGTGAGGGATATTTTTCAACTTTACTCTCTGACTCTCACCGTTTTAAAAATCTGTGACTTTCTTCCACATTATGTATTATCCTCTTGATCTGTGGATTTACTATATTTTCTGAAGATTTAGTAATACTTGGATTAAAAAATAGTTCAGAAAACATTCAAAATTTCTGTTTTCTCAAAGTGGCTTTCTTGTTACCATTCTTGTTATCATTATCTGTCTTTTATGATAGTTCAAGGATCCGTCAGACTTTGATGATCCTTGGTTGGCCTCTTACCTTTAAGATAACGCTTGGGGGAGCTGTGTCAGAAGTTCATATGTTTGGTCACAGCTTTGTATATGCTTCACTGCATAGTTATTGGACTATGTCATTTTATTAGGGGAAAACTTTTCAGTTTTGTACTGTTCAATTATATGTTCATTGAGCTCCAATGGCAGAAACAGTTAGCATGCAGAACTTACAAATTACATATTCAATTATGTATAAGAATTTTAAAAAGCATAAGAGGAGGTTTGTTACATGTAATGCAAATCTCTGATACTGTAGCACATGAAAGCAATCAAGACCCAGATGTCATCTATATTGTTATTCTGGCATCTGTAAGATGTTTCACTGAATAGTCCAAGAAGGTTCACATGAGCTAAATGTTTTAGCCAATTAGAAGAGTGAAAAAAGGAAGAAAAACCATGTCTGATTCAATATTTGCTTATACACCATTTGATATCTCATGGCAAGGGAGATTGGGAAGTGTCTTTCTTCCCAATATCAGTTATAACTACACACCTAATATGAATTACATTATTGTACCTGAAGGAAAGAATTGGTATTGAGAGACACCAAGAAAACCTTGCAATAATGAGTACCTGTACAGCCTTTCTCATGGGCTTGTCAAATCCCCCAGTAAAAACTCTTCCAAAATCTGCATGAAAAGTTGTAAGTCTGGTTTCTCAAAGTTCAAGAAACTGAAAGGGACAGTAATGCTGGCTGAGTGGTGTTAGTAGGAGGAGTCTGAGCATCATTATTTAACTGTACACTTTTACTTCATCATGTTACATTTCCTTGGGTCAAGCTGTTCAGAAATAGTCTTCCTGTTTTCTGTTAGTTGTAGAGTAAAAAATGTTAAACTGTCAGTCACTTTATACTCCACTGTGTACAATCCCATCTTCACTCCTACTTCTAAAAGTAGCTGCTCCTAACTCCTAAGCCCCGTAGAAACTGAATTATTTCTCCAGTTCCCCATTCTTTGCTCAGGAGGCAAATTTCTGTCATTAAATGTTCAGATCTCTGCCTTATACCTTCCAAGACTTCATTTTTGTTGGCTTTTCACCAATTCTGTTTGTTTTGATGAGTGAATACACAGCTTAAATCCATGATTTTACAAATAAATCTTGAGTTGTTCATTCAATCATTTGATAAAGCATCTCATATTTATATTGTTGGAAGGCTTTTTAGCACTTCCCACCATCAAAGAAGGGATCACCAAAGTGCAAGAACCCTTGTGTGTGGGATCTAGTCGAGGAACCACAGCCCTAAGGTCCTGTACTAAGTTCCACACTCCAGAGTTCCTGCATTTCAGGGATGCCTTTTTTGATAAATGCTAAGATGTTCATCTTTCTGGGCCAACTTGACTGGGCTAGGAAGTACTCAGAGAGCTGACAAAACATTATCACTAGGAGAGTCAGTGTGGATAGGTTGGAAGATTAGCATTTGAAGTAGTCTGAGTAGAGAAGATCCACCAAGACCTCCATGGAAAGGCATCATCCAATCCACAGAGGGTAAGATACACAAAAAGGTGAGGGAAAGGCAAAAAACGGTTTTCCTTTTTGAAAACTGGCACATCGTTTTTTTTCTTGCTGTAAAAATCACAGCTCCCCTGCTTATCAGATACAGACTGAGTTATGTTTTCTTGGATCTCTGGCTTGGATAGGGTCCATTGTGAGACTTCCTGGCCTCCATAATCATGTGTGCCAATTTACATAATAACTAGCTCTTTTATGTATATTTATATTCATCTCCTACTTGTTTTGTTCCTCTAATGAACCTTGACTTTATAGTATCTAAGCCCTCTTTTGAGGTTTGGTACTGACCAGAGTTGCTAATGACCCCAGTGCAGGCATCCCAAGGCCTAATCCAAACCTGTGCCAGTGTTGATTCCTGACCCTCCCCATGGCACTCTTTAATCCACTAACCCGTGTGCAGTGTTGGTCCCTTGAGGCATTCCGCGACTCACGATGGCAAAGTCATTCCAGGTTCTAACACCCAGCCTGGTTCCGATGGTTGGTGTTTGTGAACTGGGCTCTCCATTTGAATAAAGCAGTGTTCTTTAATAAATCATGGAAGATTAAGCTTTGTTTCCACTTTTTCCTTTTTAACCATCATTTTTTAAAAAAGGAAATAAAGCTCATGTACATAAGATGGCGGGAGATTGAAGGGAGATCAGTAGAAAGGGAAAAATAAGAATCAAAATATAGCATGCACATGTACAAATTCTCAGTGAGGAATTCTATCATAATATGTTCCTAAAATGTACCAATAAAGTCAACTGATCAAATAAGTAAATAAATACAAAAAAATGGCAGACTAGATCACAGAATGTTATGATGATTTTTTAGTAACCCTCACTTGGACATGTAATGAAGGGTCATACTGTGTGCTATTGAACACTGCACAAGTAGCTAAGTCACTTTTCTCTACCATCATTAAATCTTGACTGATAAATCAATGTACCTACCATGAGTCTATAAAGATTCTCCATCCTGTACCTGAGTAAGAGTCACCCATATTGTTTTACACAGTGTACATAAGATAATCTTGGGATGACTGATTTTCTGATTCCTTACCTGTCACTCTTAGACAGAAGCTTTCTTTCTCTAAATAATGTTCCTACTCTTAATAACAAAAAAAAATAGTCACAATGCAATTTATGACTATCCCATACCTACCACACAGAACAGCATAGAGTAAAAGTAGAACAGTACCTCTTCCAATTATGTCTCCTCTCAAACTCGTTAGGCTCTCGTC
Source organism: Petromus typicus (assembly GCA_004026965.1). NCBI lineage: Eukaryota > Metazoa > Chordata > Mammalia > Rodentia > Petromuridae > Petromus > Petromus typicus. The sequence goes on along the minus strand of PVIR01007542.1, from coordinate 53,985 downwards.
ACTGCATTCCTGAAATGTGATCTATCTGAATATCAGCCTTATCTCTGTTTTTAAATATCACCAGGAACTGGAAAGACAGGTGAGAGGTCTGTAGACAAAGTGAAAACCGTTTTATATAACACACATCTATCCGTAACAGTGATTTCAACTAGTTTGGATCATTAACTGTCCTGTTTTGTACCAGTCACTATATACTCTGAGTAGCATCGTGTTACTTCACTTAACTTTGTGTTCTTGTGCCTGTTGATAGATACAACTGAAAGTAGTTTACTAAATTTATGAGCTAAGAAGCAGCTGGCACAGCAAAAGTGCTAGGCTCCATCCGAGTCTGGAACTTGCTTCTCAGACAGCACTCTGCCACATCTCAAGAGTGGAAAATGCTGGAGCAGGGCTTAGGCATTCCTGCAAGCCCCAAAGTCTGGGGCATTATTTGATACTTCTCATCCTATACTTAGTAAACTTCTCATACTATACTTGTATTATAAAGAGTCTGACAACGCCATAAAGCTGTACTCTCTAAAAGGGAGAGTGAAGTGGTATCAATGAGATGGTGAAAGCTCAGAGTGTGGCAGACAAAAGTGCCCGGCCTTTGATTCAAGCAAAACTGAGCACCAATTCCAGAAATTTACTTCCATTTAAACAGTGCCCCTCAGTTCTCTTACTTACCAAAAGGAAATACTGTCTCTGCGATTATGAGCATTAATAATGTTACATAGATAAACCATACTGACTGTGCATAGTGGGTACTAAATGGAAGTGTCTTGATTTAATCTGGCTCTGAACACTCACATTAAGGGCACAGAAACTCTATTGTTCAGATTTACTAGAGAGAAGAGTCAACAACACTCTATTCAAGGAATATAAAACGAAAGGGACATATTTGTATTCATTGTAATTTATGTAATTAAAGTAATCTTTAATTACTTAATGTTGCAAGATCTCACGAAAGACATAATTTTATAAGAAAATATGTCAAGTATGACATGTGGCTAGGTCATTATTTTTCAATATTCAGGGTTGGAACAAACAAGAAAAAAATAACAGCCAATACTGTTAAAGGTAAACTCACAACTTTAAGAAATAAAATAGAGAAAAGCATGAGCTTATAAAGTACATACTGTTTTAGACAATTTTGAAGACATTTTGAACATGAAATACACAGTGAGGGCAAAAGTTATTTTTTATGGTAATTTAGCCTTGAGGGAGCTTGCAAAAGACAAGTTGGAGCATTTTTGGGGGATTGAAGTGCCAAGATTTGCAGACAGCAGCTGGCTAGCATTATCCTCACATTTCTGAGCACAAGATGTAGAAATGTGCTAGCTTCTGAATACTAATCTTGGGAGGAAAAAAAAATCAATGGAAACTGTGTTGCTTTTTATGGATATCTGAGTTGTCTTCTTCTCTTCCCTGGCTTTTATTTCTATTTGCAAGACTTCAGAATGTTGGCCATTGTACCCATGGTGAGGTTTCATGCATTTGGACCCACTGTTTCCTACATTGGACAGGAAGGTAGGTTTCTCCTGGAGTATTCTGCTATGTGTGGGGAGGATAGCATGATGGCTGTGTGACCCCTCCTGGGAAAACACTTGTGCTGAATGATTATGAAAAATGATGCCTTAGTGTTGAATGGTCAAACTAGACAGATTCCATTTTTCACTATGATAAGAGCTAAATTACATGAACTCACAGCCTCTTTCCATGGAAAATTATCCATACATGTTTGTTTTTTTCACAATTTATCTCATTTTTAAAGTTGAACCTTAACAGAAGCCATGGTTACCTTACTATTCTCCTGGGTATAAAAGAAATGTAATATTCATATTTTAAAATGATTAGGACATATTCAGTGAGCAAAATAATATTCTGGAAGATAGAAAAAGCATTTTATAATGTATCTGATCTAAGCATCATTGAATTAGAATTTTATTTTGTGATTCTACTACATATTTTCTGTAAAAATAACTTTTACAGGGTAACTAAGTAGATCTATAATTAGGTCTAGTTATGATTAGACCTATAATCAATGCATCTTTAAGCACAATATTGATATTCTATTTGCATATTGATGGTATTATGTCCAACTAAAATTGACTGCAGTGAAAAGAAAAAAAATCAACAGAGTAGTAACAAAACTTGTAAATAGGAAACAATATTTATAATTTACCAGGGGAATAATGTCCAGAATATATAAGGAACTCAAATAAGCCAATTGCAAAAAAAAAAAAAAAAATCTGAATTAGAAGTAGACAAATAATTTGAATATACATTTCTTAATGGAACATCTACAAATAAGAAATAGGTACAATATAATTACAAAGTATTCCTATTCCACAATACCTATCATCTGTTGTGAAATAGGAAGAAAATGTTAAGAGAGAAAAGGGAAGGAGGATAGAGAAAACTAAAAAAGGAAAGTTTATAGGCAGTAGGGAGTTTTAAGGAGGGCAGAAGAAAGAAAAATGAGAATCTAGATGCATCAAGATACACCCATGTACAGGTACAAGTTTTCAAAGTTGAATATGATCATGCTGTATGTCTAAAATATACCAATAAACTCAATAAAGGAAAAAAATAAAAAGTACTCAACGTGACTGGAAATGATTGGAAAAAATGAAAAGCCAAAGTCACAATATAGGTCTAATTATAGGTCTAATCATCAATAGAACTAATTATAGATTTCCAAATGATTGAAAAATGAAAAGACAAAGTCATAATGAGACAGTATCATACCCCACATAGAATGGCTACTAGCAAATAAACAACAACAACAAAAAAACAAATACTGGTGAGGATGCAGATAAAGACAGATTCTTTATGTTGTTTTTCGTAATGTAAATTAATAGTCATTACAAACAGCAATCTGGAGGATTTTATAAAGACTAAAAATAGAAATACTATATAATCAGTTATCCTACTAGATAAATGACTAAAGGAACTAAAACTACCATATTGAGATGGATTTATACTCCCATAGTTATTATACTAATACTCACAAAGGCCAAGATACTGAACTAACTAAAGTGTCCACCAATGCATGAGAAAGCTTATATATATATAAACATACATTTTATATTATAATTATATAATTATACTTTATGATTTATAGATATGTTTATTTATATATTTATTGTATAAATATATTATATATATATATATATATATATATATATATATATATATATATCAGTAGAACACTCAGCCATGAAAAAGAATAACATCTCACTTGAAAGAACATAGATAAGCCTGGAAGATAATAGATTAAATGAAATATCAGGTACAGAAAGACAAGCATTGTACAATCTCACTCATATGTGGAAGCAAAAATGTTGGTCACATAAGAACAGAGAACAGAATAATGTTAATAGATGTTGGGAAAGGTTGAAGCAAGGGAAGATAGGAAGAGGTGAGTTGGTAAGTTCGAAGTCATAGTTGGATGGGAGGAATGAGTTCCAGTGTTCTGTAACACAACACAGTGAACGTAGTGAACAAAAAATATGTTTCTCATGATAGCTAGAAGAAAGAATCTTGAATGTTCTCACTACTAAAAATGAACGTATGGGGGCCGGGGATTTAGCTCAGTAGTTCTGGCACCTACCTGTCTTACAAACACAAGGACCCGAGTTCGATCCCTGGTTAACCACATACAATACTGGGTGTGGAGACTCATGCCCAGCAGCAATCAGTACCACATACCACAGTGCCAGACATGGTGGCTCATGCCTGTAATCCCAGCATTTGGGAGGCAGAGGCCGGAGGATTGCTGTGATGTGAGTTTGAGGCTGAGCTCATGGCCAACCTGAACTACAAAGTGAGACCCTGTCTCAAAAAGATAAATAAATAAATAAAAATAAATGAATGTATGAAGTGATAGCTATGAGAATTATTCATTGTATATAATAAAATCCTACACTGCATCTCATAAATATGTACAAATATTATGTGTCAAAAATTAAATAAAATGATTATTGCAATGCTGTATTCAAAGATTAAGAGATGACAGTGGTTAAACATTTTATGAGTAGTCTCTTCATAAGGGAAATCTAACTAATAACATGCTGATTATTGACTTGGTATCTTTGGAAAAATAAGAAATTAAAAGATAAGGAGAATTTACTTTAAAATCACAATGGAATCATCTTTATTTGAGATGCATGTACAAACTTTGTGGACTATCCATAATATTATTTGACAATGATAAAAGTCAGAGGGAAAAGTGAAAATTTCTTATTGTATAGAACCACTGAAAACATAGGTATTTCAAAACATGATGATAGACATGGAACTGTCATTATCCATACAAGAAGGGAGAATCTGAAATGATTTACAACTTGCCTTATGATTATGACTGATATTTTTCTTTTTTGGTAAGAAGTTAAGTATTCACAAACATAATTACAAAATATATGTTGATTTGCAAGAACATTCATAAAAGTATATCAAATTATGAAGATTGTCATGGCTTGTGTCTAGATGCCCTCCCCAACCCTCATGCAGTCCTAAGTGGCTTTTCAGAGATGGCTGAATCTAGAGCATGTGACTGATTCAGAGTGAAACCCTGGGATTAAGAGTGAGTGACTACTGAATCAGCCCACTGATGGTTAATTCCAGGAGCCTGGATCCAATAGAGACAGAAAGAGGTTTGACATGTCACTTGCTGCTTGCTGCCTTCTTTCTATCATGAACTATTTTTCTTCTGCCCTGCTACCCTGCCACAGAGCCAGCTGTATCAAAACTTCTACAAACTGAGCTAAAAAAAATCTTTCCTCCTGTAACTTTGGGTATCAAGTATCTTGTCTGAGCAACAAAGAAAGTAAAAGATTTTCTGTATTTTAATACAAATTATAATGTTATTCATTAAGTTTCTATCACACTGGTAAACCTATAAATCTTATTACATGCCAGACATCACTTTCAGTATTTTAATTCACTTTATTTTCATAGCTTTATAAAGAAATTATTACTATTTTCATTCCACAAAGCTCAGAAAAGTTATTAATTTTCTCAGTGTCACACTGCTGGAAAATATTTTTGCTATACTTCAGACACAAGACTACTGACTCATCTTCCTACTTGGCTAAAACAATCACATCATGTACCACTGTTCATGAGACAAAATACAGATTGTTTTTTCATGTGTGTATGTTATGTTGTGTATTGTTAGCTCCAGGAGAAACTTCTTGCACAATGGTATTATCAGTTACAATAGATTTCTCTAAAAGAATGGAAACAGAATAGCACAATAACATTACATTTCAAGGTGGATCAACAGGAAGCTGTGATTGCCACAGTTACTTAGAGACCTAGACTTCATTTTTCTCTGGAAGAGGAAGAAAGGATTTAGAATTGCACATCAGCTCTTGAAAATGCCTCAGCACAGAGCCTCCACATTTTACTTCCCGGCACATTTGTTGTGTGTAAGTAGTTATGGGCCTCAACTAACTGCAAGGCTGTTGGGAAATATAAATAAAGGGTAAATGAGAGATTATATAAAGGTAGTTGAAAGTAAAACAAGAATGAAAATATTGTAGGAAAGCATTTAACTTCTCTAAAGCTGTATGTGACAAACTCTTAGATTATAGAAACTTCGGAGACATGGGATATACAAAATTTAACAAGTGGTGTGATAGGTAAAGTGCACAGGGAAGGATTTTTGAAAAGCGATAGTTAAATACCAAGTGTGGTCATGGAGGAGATCAGATGGACACCTGGCAGCCCCTTCCAAGGCTCCAGTCTAATCTTTAGTCTTTACGTTCAGAATCATTGTATGGCTGGTATGTCTGAGAGGTCAAGTCTCAGGGATAAAGTAAATATAATTCCACTGACAAGAATGATGTTTAGGGTAGATAGTCAAACTAGTAATTTACAGGTTGATGAGGTTGATGAGGATGGAACAATACTCTTGTTTTGGTTGACACATACATTCTGTGTATGTGAAGGAATCTATGGAAAGTCTAAGTAGGTATGATAAAATTTAAAGTGAATTAGACCAGGTGTAAGGGAGCATGTCTGGAATTGAGGTACTTGGGAGCCTGGGGCAGAAGAATTATAAGTCTGAGCCAGTTTGGCAACTTGATGAGACCCTTTTCTCCAAATAAAAAAAAATAAGAACACCATTGAGTTTAATCCCCACCATCATGATACAGAAAAATAATTAAGATCATTTTCTTAGCATTGGCTAGAAGCTTGAAAAGTTCTGAGCCCTGCTGGACTAAAAAAGCTGATTTGAGGCGTGAAAACTGTGAGAACACCACCTTTGAGTCAGCCTTCTTGTGGGTCTGTGGTCACTTCACTAAGCAGGCAGAGTAAAGAACATACTAGATCAGAGATTCATGAAAGCGCTCATACATGCGTCTCACCACGGCTTCCTGCTTGAGGCACAGGCACGGAAGATGTTCTTGCCAGTGAAGGAGTAAGAGACCCTTCTGCCAGGTTGCAGGAAGCCAGAGCTTGAGCTCTCTGCCTTCTTGATGTTTGAAGATAGAAAGGAGGGTGGAGAGACAGGGCCCCATGTCAGCTACATCAAGAAGACTTACTGTTATCCTCCTCGTTCGTAGTTTATTTTCTTATGGTGGTGAAATACAAATAACAACCTTTATCATTTTAACCATGAGATACTTAGTTCAGTGGCATTAAGTACATTACCTACTGTACAGCCATTGTGATTGAATGTTTATACTCTGCCGATCATAATTTCTGTTTAAAATTTTTAAATTAAATGTTTTCAGTTATGCATAATTTCATAAATTACACATATTTATGAGGTGTATATACAATGTTTTGATATATGTATATATTGTATACTGTTTAAATCAGGTTATCCATAACTATATCCTCAATATTACCATTTCTTTATGATAAAAACATTGAATGCTTTTTTAAAAAAAATACACAGTACATAATTGTTATCTGTAGTCACCTTCCGTTCAATAGCACTCCAGAACTTCTTACTCCTATCTAACTTAACCAAACTCGCTGTCTCTCCCCGGTCCTCTCTAGTCTCCATTCTGCTCTAACTAGTACAGGATCAATTTCCAAAAGAATTTCACCTATGAGTAAGATCATGCTGAGATAATAATAGATGATATACCATAGCTATAAAGACCAAAGTGCTTCCATGTTTTATTTATTGTCTATTTTTTGTCTACCAAAGGGCTGGACCCCTTCACATCAAGCCAATCCTCCTACAAGGCTGAATATGCATCTCTGGATTGGACTGGAAAAACACCAGACACGTGTTTTCCATTTCCTCCTCCACATGAGTGTCCTCTGCCTTTGCAGCCATATCGGTGGTTCTCAGTTCTCCCAACAAAGTTAATCGATAATCATATTCATTCTTTGTAGAGGTACAGCCTCTACAAAGCTCTAATGTAGAGCCTCATTCTGGTAACTGCAATGAAGTTTTTTCACAAAATATTTCAGGTATTTATTTGTAGATTATAACAAGAGAATAGTCTTTATCCATATATATGTATATGTTTTTCCTAATTTCATTCTAATTTAAGATTAGAAAAATACTCTGTTCTTCCATCTCATTTATTATCTACAGAGACTACTTCAACTCAGGGAGCTGCTCTTGATCAAGCAGCACCAGGAGCTGATGATGGGCAGATAGAAAGGAGTCCATAGAAGGACCTCTGGGGGAATTCTCCAGGTTGCTGGCCTGGGCTCTTTTAGCTTCTCTATGGTCTCCTCTTTTCCTTAGTTAAAAGCTACAGAATGAACACAGATCCTGTTGAATAGCTTCAAGTTGGGAAGCAAATGAGAGATTTCAGAAGGAGGTTCCAAAAGTTCTTGTGCTCTGAAATGATGAACTAAAGCTAATGCTCGGGGATCTAAAGTTATAAGTTCAAGATCTTGTAACTGACTGGTAAAGTCTGCAGATTCTCCTGATGTTCATTGTTCATTTCCCAGCTTCTCTTGTTTTTAAGTATGCATTGATTGGCTCTGACCATGGGACTGGAGTGGAAGTGACACGGGTCACTCCTGAGAGGAGATGGTTGAGGATAACCCCAACCCTGTGACTTTCTCCACATTCTCTTCCTCCCTTTTGCTGCAGAATGATGTAAGGGAAATCAGGAAATGACAAGACAGTGCACGATTAAAGAGTTGTGGTTCCTCTGTTACTTCTCTAAAATGAGCCCCTTAAACCTGATCAGACTAAGATGAAACTGAGCACAAATCTTGACTCTATTAAGGCATTGAGATCTTGGACCCTGTGTTTACATCTGAAAGGTTTTTATTGGTAGTAAGTATGCATACATAAATCAACTAAAGGATGTTTTCTATCTTTGTCTTACTACCAGCCCTTCCTCCTCATAGGAGCCCTCATTTTCTTTGGCTTCTGTAGTCCAACATCTTCAAAATTTTTCTCCTGTCTTTCCAGCTGTTTCTTTATCTGTCCTTTTAAAGACTGCTGCTTTTTAAGTTCATCCAGGCTTAGTCCTCTGGTCTTTCTCTTTTTCTTTGATGTCTCCATGTGGTTTCAATTACTATCTGTAGCAGAAGACAGAACCTTGCAAATTTATTGCAATACCTGAGAAATACTTCTGAGCTCCAGATATCTTACCAGAGTTTCTATCTGATGGTTGCTCATGGATTTTTAATCCATCTTTTTGCAAAGTTGCTCTCTTAGTCCTCCTCCTCCAGTGTAGGTCTTTTCTGAAGTTTTCCAATTCATCTCTCCACTCACATGTAAAAGGAACCAAGAAGTCCAGGAATCCTAACTGTTCTCCACTCTTCCTCCATTGTTTGTTATCAAGATCCATCAGCTTTCCTTGCAAATACTTCTCAGTCTCAAGATCTTCTTGCCAACTTTGCTTGCAGCTTGAACTGCCCTCGCCTTTCCAGGTCCCACAATCATCTTTTTACTAATCTGTTTGCATTAGGCAGGTGACTCTTCAGTGTAGTTTTCATAGTATGGTAGCCTATCCCTCTCACATTTAAAAGTCTGTGTGTTAGTCTAGGTATAAAAAATTTGCCCACACTGAGGAGTTAGCTCAGTGGTTCCAGCCCCTGTCTGGCAAGCGCAAGGGCCCGGGTTCAATTCCTCAGTAAGCACATACAATACTGGGCCTGGAGACTCACGCCCAGCAGCAATCAGCACCACGTACCACAGGGCCGGGCGTGGTGGCTCACACCTGTCATCCCAGCACTCGGGAGGCAGAGGCAGGAGGATTGCTGTGATGTGAGTTTGAGGCTGAGCTCAGGGCGAGCCTGAACTACAAAGCGAGACCCTATCTTAAAAAAAAAAAAATTTGCCCAAGATCTTCAATGATGTGGCACCTCCTATCTGGCTCATCTTGCCTTCTGAGCCTTGCCCTCCCTCTGCACCCTCTGTATTGTCTTCTTTCTGTCCCTTCCACTCCCACTAGCTATTCTCCTTCCATGCCACCTGCACCTACTGCTCCCCATGCCTTTGATGCATTTCTTTTTTTTCTTTATTAACTCTATCTCTCCTTCTACTGGAGAAAAGAGAAGACATTTTATCTCCCTGATTAGTTCAAATCTTCCTAACACAGATCCTCATAAAATAGGATACCTTTCATTTGGACTTTTTGTTGATGTAATTTTGCACTTCTTCATGTGATTATTTTATTCCATAGGCTTCCTTACGTTAGAAGTTCTATGAAAATAGGATAATGTTTTCTTTTGTTAATTTATATCTTCAGCACCTAATACAGTGTCAGACATAGGCCATGCCTAGTTTGCATTTGCAAATGGAAAGAGAAAGGAAGAAAAAAAGAGGATGAGAGAAAAAAGGCCAAAAAAAAGTGCAGAGGAGTCAGGCCATTTTCTCCAGTACTTCGCCAGTTTTTAGTAGGAGCACTGAGTTAACTTCTCAGTGATACATTTTTGACACTTTTTTTTTTTGGCACCGGGGATCAAACTCAGGACTTGCACTTGCTAAACAGACACAACACGACAGAGCTAAATCCCCAGCCTGAGTTGCCATATTCTGAGACAAAACTAGATAGAATATATTAAGAAAAGAAGAACCAAAAAGGAGGAAAAATTGGGGTTCGAGCATAAGATGGGTAACTGGATGCTTTTTACCACTTCTTTTAAGCAAGATTTGATTTTAAGGAAATTAATGATATACTATTTCATGCCATAAAATTGTTTATATCATTTCCCTTTGACAGATTAAAGCATTTTAAAGAGAAATAATTTCAGATTTGTAAATGTTCTTCAAAATCTTGTATTAAACAAAAAATCATGAGGAAATTTTATTTCTGGGCACAAATATTGATTGGTTGACTCAGGTACTTTCACCCTGCCTTTCCTGCTTTTTATTTTTTCAACAGAGTAATAGAATTATCTTCTTAAATGTTGATGTATATAGTCTAGTTACAGAAAAGTGGCTTACAATAATAGTCACACCATTGTTTTTATATTGTAGAGTTATTGCCTACTTCTAATTTTGATTGTTTTGTTTTGGTTTGGGCTTTTGCTAATGCTGCATACTACATGAAATTTAGAGCCACGGAGTAAAGAAATATACCTAAATTAGCTAAGACTAAGATCATTAATAAAAATAACTTAAAACTAAAAAAGTGACTGCCCAAATTATAAATTCATACGTTATGACTGTTTATTAGGGCTTGCAAACTGCCTAAAAGTTGTTAGTATTTATTTGTGTGATAAGCAATAGTTTGGGCTTTCATGATCTCCTTCACCTGTGCAACTGTTTTTAATATATGTTTTTTTTATTAATATCTTTCTTCAGATCACAAAAAACACTCAGTGGAGAAGGAATTGATGTTGATTGCTGGAAAAATATAAACATATATTCCTTCATTACTCAAAGAAGAGTGATTTTTTTTTTACCACTTATAAACCTTTAATCTGCATCCATAGTTTCTTTTTTGGTTTGCTTATGTCACCAAAAGTAAAAATAGACAATCAGTCATTTGTTTCTGAATTGAGAAAGAGGAAGTTGAGATGCAGAGGAAGTAACTATATTCTGTAGCTTTCTGCTCACAGCAGAGACATTTTACCCTCATCTTCTGGAATCAGTACTGAAGGGCTCAGTCTGCAGCCATGTTATGGAAGCAGAATTAAGAGTCAAGGCCCAGAACAGAGACTGCTGGAATCTTATGACCATCACACTGGCAGGAGAGAAAGACAACCATTTTGTTTAGCGGGGAGGCCTGGATGAGAGCTTTGCTCTTAAGGATGTAGTTGAGGAACAACTCTTAGCTATCCTATTGGATGGCTCCCAGCTCCCACATTCCCCAAATTCCCAAGGGCTAAGGATTAGGCAGGTGGAAGAACTGGACCTGTGTCCCTGCTGAAATCCCAAAGGATTGCAATGGAACAAAGTTCAAATAAGCTCCCTTAGTGAAAGGGTCAGAGTACTGGGGAGCAGCTGGTACCAGTGAGTTGAGAACAAAATTGCTTCAATGAGCCTTAAATAAATGGAAGAAATTTGGAGGCCTCCAGTAGTGGACCTACAAACGAAATAGATTTGGTGGATAGTAACAGTACTTTAATAATAAAGTCATATCTATATTCAGGAAATTAATGGTGCTTTTAAAAATGCTCTTGCTGCAATTACATTAATGTATCTCATGAAAGTATTCTGCAAAATGAACTTTGACAGTAAAAAATTGTATGTTTCAGAACCTCTCTTCACTATTCTTGGGTAAATCTGGTTATTGATAATACTCACAAATAATAAAGAATAAAGATTTCAGTTTGCTAAGAAAAAGTATTTTTTAATTCCCTCCTGAAAAATATTTCTTCGAATGCACTTTGCCATCTTATCTGAATAAACACAATTATAAATATTGTTACCAGATAACAAGAGGTAATACTGTCCAATATTTACAGAGATTTTATGGTTGGCAAATACAGTGTGAAATTTGCAAAGATATGGGCTATGAGTGTGTTTACATTGGATAGGTAAAACAATAAGCTTCATTGATGTTGACAACCAATTTGAAAATATCAGGTCCAAAGTTTGCTTTTCCTTATCAAAACTTTGGGGTCAAAGTTATTGGTAAAATGCTTCATCTCACATTTAATTTGGTTTTTAATGGAAGAGATGTGAAGTTCAAAAAACATCAAACATGTATTACTTGTCAAGATTATAAGAAATTCCTTCTGGAAATACTTATAATATACTCTAGATTCTAAAATACCAATGAGTCTTTTGAAATAGCCTGGACCTTATAGACCTGAAGCAGTTCTGTTCTATTTGTAGTAACTCTGGGAAGTAGCACATGTAATTAAAGTCTGAACCTAAATGTCCTGTTACTTAATTTTGACAATTTCTATTTAATGTCTCCTGCCATCAATATATGAATTAGTGTGACTCATTTGTTCCAGGTCCCTGCGGAAAAGCAAATGAGGCTGCAGGAATCACATGTTAAAACTCAACTATCTGCCTGGCTCTTTTGTTAAAAAAAAAAAAATGTTTAAGTGGAGATCTAAAGGAGTTCTCATACAGATCAGCTACATGAGAAAAAAGAAGGTGTTTGGGACACCTGGATTACTAATATTATATGTCTCTATTAAGGATTAACTTTGCCAACATAGACCTAACCAGAATGTTTAAGCAATACTTCCTGTGGAATCCACTGAGTTTTTACAGATAAACTGAGAGACTACATAAATAACTTTAATCATATAAAACAGTTGATCTAGAAGGTACCCTACTAAGTAATAGGGGAAAGTTTGGAAACATTTTTGCCCCTCATCAACAAACTGTAAGTTTTCACTGAGAAAGACATCATCAGATCATTGGTCTTTGTCTTTTCAACATTTAGCTGAAAATAATTGTCCCCTAAAAATTGATAATAAAAAATAATCTTTCTCATCTATATTATCACAGTAATGACAACTGAGATTATTGGCAGAAAAATCAGTATTGATCTACATTTATTTGAATCATTGAATGAAGCTTATTACAGGTAAAACTCTTACATTTATCAAAATGGAGTCTTATCAACAGGCTTTACATAATTATCATACTAGTAATTTAAAATTACCAGTGGAAAGTGAATTATTATAGTACTTTTTTTTTCATTCGTAAAAATTTAGAGAAAAAGAGTCTCTGAAATTTGAAACAAGTTTTCTGTAAGAAACGATTCTTTAATATTTAGGGCTGGACTGGGACATCGGTGCTTTTGCACATGTCACCATGCAGTGCCACCTTTAGATATAAACTTAAACACAACCCAGAGATTTCTGGTCCTCTAGCTCCTGTCTCCAAGTCTTCAGTCTCTGAGTTTTCATTAGTCTAATCCTGATTCATTACTCAGCACCTTGTGGATGAATTTCTCCTTCCTGGAGTACTAATGAAGCAGGTAGAATTTACTGAAAACTTAAGGAGACAAAATTTGCTCTGAGTATTTCATAGAAAACAACTTTACACTATATATGTAAAGTCTCCCAAGATTTCTTCTCAGACTAGCTGACTCCGTTTTCTTTTTGATAATTATGGTTAGATTTTCTGCTCTCCACTCAGATCTTCCACTAGAAAATTCAAATTGCTCACTACGCCTTATGGGAAAGCATTCATCTTCCATGTCAAACACAGTGTACTCATCCGAGCATGGTGTTCAGACAAAGGATTCTCCATGCCACAAGACTCACATGCTTTCTCTGACAATTTACTGATCCTTGGGGAATTCATTTTCTCTACTAAAAAGTTTGTCCGAGTATTTTTTTTCTAAAAATATATGATGTACTCTCTAAGAGAAATTCTATAGAATAAAAATGTCCCCATTTATTTTAATAAAACAGTCACTTTCCTTGATTGAGCAATTCCAATAGCCTATAACCATACACAGTAAGAAATATCAAGTTATGTGACAGTCCACAAACACATCTAGCAACTCCCTGGAGATTTTTCTCCTATAAAAAATTTCAGGAAATTTAATATTAAAGTATGCGTTGTCACATATATTTTGGTCAGACAAAGATAACCCTGTTTTTACATAGAAATTCTTGAAAAGAATGACCTTTGATCACTCATCAACACACCTCCACTGCACTCCCAAGACTGTGTACAAGACAGAAAGCCTTAAAAATTTTGTGTCTCATAAATTCATATCAACAAGACCTCACCAAGTTCATGAAGCAGATTCAGTCAATCAAAGAGTTTATAAATCAAAGACCAAGCTTTTTTTCTTATAGTAGACTGCATCAAAGAAAACTTGAACTTGCAAATGTACGTGCTAAAGGAACAGCTGTAGGTTTAGGTAACTGTCAATATGAAATAAGCATTGGTCTATAAGTCTGAGAAGGGCCATGGTGTGGTGATGCAGAGTGGGGGTATAGTGAAATGGAGTGAGTGTGGAAGATGCCACTTAGTTCCTAGTTGTGTGTTGTGGTGCACTAACTTGGCATGAGAATGGAGTTGCTGTCCACAGTCCCAGGACCAGGTCTGATTTGCCATCCCTTTCTGTATGGTATGATGAGTTACATAACTTTTCTGAGCCCAAACTCACTCATCTGTAAAAGAAGGATAAAAAATCCTTCCCCGGAGTGTTATGTTGAAGGTTAATTATATGAAAGTCAAACATATGAAAGCCAAAACATAGGATTTATCTACCCCCTTCCATCTGACTTTTGTTTGTTTGGCGAGTCTCTTCTCCATTCTAGTCTCACCCCACATTGTCTACCCACCAGCCTACAATCTCATCTAAATGTGGTACTCAACAAACTTTCAGAAACATTACTTTGAGCCAAGAATTCTCTAAAGTTTTCAGTTGGCTTCAGGGCAGCATTCTCTTATGGACATAGGTACTTTTATCCTTTGAGGGCTCTTCCTCAAAAAAAAAAAAATTAAATTCTATGACTACATTGCCATAAACACAGGTGTAATTTGGGCTTGATACATCCATCATTACCAATTAACTTTGTTTCTTATTTTTTTTAAAAAATTAACATATTTTTGTGAGCCACAAAAATATCCTTGGAAGTAGACATGTTTACTGTGCCTAATGGATAAGTCAGCCTGGTTCACTTAACTGCTTCCTGAAGCTCCAAGTTTTCATTTGTGGCTCTTTTTCTCAAGTATTTAAAGAAAATTTCAATCCCCTCTTTTTCTCTTTGTTTTACACATGAATTTTCTCTAATCTCTCTTCACAGACTCAATCCTCTTATCCTTTTATCATCTTAGTTTCACTCTTTGGATGTCTTTGGATTCTTGCCAAGGTATTGATGTTTCCTTCTGCTAAGTGTAAAATTATATATGATACCCTGGGACACCTGATGGAGGCTATGTTGAATAAAATGATTTATTTCCTCTTCAAACATGTGAAACTATCCCTTTTGAACTTTGCTAAGTACATGTGCTTTTTAATTTTTATTTGTTTTTAGTAGTTATCAAGGCATATACAATTTCTTCTGAACTCTTACCCCCACTATTTACTGCTGACCAAATGTCATTGCTTGATTTGTCCTTTTTTAAAATTTCATATACAGAACATTCCCAAATAAATACTGCATCAAACATTTAGCTGTGGAGATTGAGCACACGGTCACCTGTCTCCAAAGTAGAGCCATTTAAAGAATGGAGCTAATTGAGGGACCAAATTTTAAGAGGTCTTACAAATGACATAAGAAATATGATAATTCTCTTTTCACTGCCATACAGTGATCACTTATGCAAAATGTTTGTTTCACATTTATCTAAAAGTCATTTAACTTTTGTTAAATTTTACTCACAAGTTAATGTTTGTGTTTTTCCCAGTTTTTAAAGTCTAGCTGTATATTTTCAATCAGTTACTAAACACTAACCAATATATTCCTTCTGGATCCAGACTTCTGGGCATTAGGATCAAATAGATTACAAAGTAATATGCTAATCTTAAATTAGGTGAATATTAAAACACTACAGTAAAAATGGGTTTGGTAGACTGAATCGCTGTATCAACAGTTTCTATCTCTTACATAGTTCAGTTTAAGTGACTAAGAGGACATACAGATACTAAAACTCTCGGGGAGCTATTTTATGGATGACTAGATCTAAACTTTCCTACCCCTAAAGTATGCACATGTACGCTAGACCTCATTCTCAAACCCCATTCCTGCAAAGCCACAAACAAAATTTTTCCGAGGTAGAAGTGTGATCATAAACTCCCACATGCCCCTTGATTTTTGGTTTATCTACTTCCATCAAACAGGTTTTTAAATCATCAGCATATAGTTATGGAAATATACTAGATGTTTCCTTTGAAACAATCTATTTCTGAACTGAACCATGATTATAAATGTTGACAAACAACTTTGCTTCTCTGAGACAGTAAATCCTAAAGTATTTAAGTCTCCAAAGATTAACAAATTTCTAAAAGTTTCCAAACTGTAATCATGTGGATATAAAGCCCTACCTGCCATCATAACCCATCTTTTGAGCCCATGTGTCAAAGAATTATTAAGTATCTACCATTTACCATATACAGTTCCAGGTATCATTAATAAAATAAAAAAAAACTGTCTGCTCATAATGAATTTACTATATAGCTGATCCTCTTTAACCCTAACTGTACAAATTACACAACTTCCTAAGACTAATGACCCAAAGAGATGTACAAATAAACTCATTTTTAATTGAGACCTGATAAGAATAACATTTTCTGACTAAAAAGGAAACATGAGTTCTTAACTGAGAAAAGGAATGAGACCCAAATCAATATTTTTGTAGCCACAGAAGAAACTTCATATGGAAAAGTGTTGCTGCCAGATGGTAAAAGTGATGTGTATGAGCAGTCTGTTGGATCAAAGAAGAAAATTCTGGCCAGTTGTACTGTTCAGCAAATGGTTGAATATAGTTTGCTAATGGAACTTAAAAGCACCAGTCCATGGCACATATTAGCCAGGTTTAGATTTTGCACATTTGAAATTCTAGACTTTGAGAAGAACATTGCAGCAACTACTGTGTGCATTCAGTCCTTTAATCTCTCTGTCCAGTGGTGTAATGCTAAATGGCAGAAGGAAATATCTTTATAAACAATGATTTGTGTCTGACATCAGCTCTGAACCATCTAGAGACTCTCCTCCCGCCTTGCTCAGCATAGCAGCTGCCATGCCCCTGGCCAGCCTCCACAGTTACAGAGCTGGGCAAGACAGACAATGGTTCTGCACCTGCTGCTGAGACATCCAGAGTGATGATGCTGCTGCCATCATTCAAGCTAAGAGGAATGGGGCCATCAAAACAGACCCACACCCTCATGCATTCAGCTGCTTCTTTTCCAGGGTGGCTCCTGTGCCAAACCAATGGCCAGAGCAGTTTGCCTCTCAGTTCTGATGTGGACATGGTGGAAACCACAGGAGACAGACTTTGGGAGGCACCAACAAATCTGGCCAGATCAGATTCAGCTCTGCTAACTTTGGGTAGGAAGGAAAAAATGTCACCAAGAATTGAGTCTTTTAGGATGGTTCATATCCCCTCTTCAAATTTCTCCTCCTTCGTGATTTAGGTTTTGACTTCTGTTTCTTTTGGAAAGACTCTCCCCAAACCGTTAACTTCAATTCTAAAACCTTGTTTGTCTCACCATTAGATTTTAAAGATGGGAAGAATGGGACTTTATAGTATCGAATGAACTATATAAAGAAGAGGTTAGAAAAACCAGCTTAGAACCTACCTCATGATTTTTAATATATTATTCTGTCCACCTGTCCAATGCCACAATAGCTCATTGTCTTCTCTTATTTTTACTTCTATAGTAAATTCTATCTCTAATTTGTCATTAGTTTTCACGTGCATTTGCAATAATTTCCTGACTAATATCTCACCTGTATTCTCAAGTCTACTCCAGGATAACCACTGCAGGCTACATCTTAAAAATATTTAAAGGAGGGCCAGGGATTTAGCTCAGTGGTTCTAGTGCCTGCTTTGCAAGTTCAAGGCCCTGGGTTCAATCCCCAGAAACTACATACAACAATACTGGACATGGTGACTCATGCCCAGCACCAATCAGTACCACATACCACAATGCCAGGTGTGGTGGCTCATGCTTATAATCTTAGCACTTGGGAGGCAGAGGAGGAGGATTGCTGAGTTCAAGACCAGCCTGAACTACAAAATGAGAGCCTGTCTCAAAAAACGAACAAACAAAAAATTAAAGGAGTCCTGGCTTTGTGGTTATTTATTCTAAAAACAGCAACAACAAAATCTTTACTTTTTTCTTATTCCTTAAATGGAGGTAAAAGGTGGACCAACATACCTTGCTTACCTATTTCCAAAAGTTTACCATGCTTCAGGCCAAACTGACAACTCCATGGTCCTAATATATTACATATTTTTTCTGTTTACTGCTTTTAATATTTGCACCCAATCCCTCTGCCTGTCTTTATCTTTCTTATATTCTAAGTCTGAGATCAGTGTCATCATTTTTAGAAAGGCATAATTTCACCCCTAAAAAGACTGGGATCTCTTTTTCTATATTCTCCCATGGCATATTATTTTTTCTTTTGCATTATGTCCAAGCCCACAATATCATTTACAGGAGTATACAGAGCATATTTAACTTTTTCAGGTACATTTTAAAATTCCCATGCTAAGGATTTTGTCATCTGTCTCATTCCCCCAGAGGTGTCTAACATAGTGCCTCGAACAGTGTAAGTTACACAATATTAACTGTATGTCATATTGTTTGATAACAATCTGACATTATTTTTAATATCTTAGAAAATTCATGTTGACTGCAATTTATATATAAAGCAAGCTGGCTATAGTGATCAATCAAAGATCAGGAAGTTTTTCCTCCTTCCACTCTATTGTCTTCTCTGCCTCTTCCTTCTCACATTATTCCTTCCCATTTTTTTAGCAAGCAGCACTAATTTTGAATTGTGTTAAAACACACATAATAGAAAATTTACCTAGGTCCTCCAGGAAGATGGCAGGGTGGTAACAGCAGACATTTGAACCCCATCAGTTTATCTTTCTTAAGCTGGAATATAGAAGCTGAGGGGCAGGGAGAAGAAAACGAAGGAAGTGGGTCCCCAAGACCTAAAGAAGATCAGAGGTAAGAATTCAAGAGAGTGAAAAGAAAAATTTTACAAAAAGGATAGAGATCTCTTTCCCCAAGCTAGAACTCTTGGCGGTGGGAGGGGCTGCCCAACGCTGAACCTGCAGATACCTGCCAACTTCTGACTACCCACAGGCCCCCACAGAGAAATGCACTAGTGGAGCGGAGAAGCAGGTGCAGTTTTCAACATATATAAATTGGTTCCAACAGGGGTGATCAGTGCTAGTCAAGCGAGGAAGCCCCACCCACCACCCCAAGGAACTAAAGATCCACACACCAGTGTGGAGGCTGAATGTCTGGGAATGCCCTGACAAGAGCCCCAGTTTCAGGATAATCACACCTTATCCCCACAGTTCCAGCTTCCCATTCTCTGGATTGCCACATCCCAGCCTCACATTCCAATTCCCTGTCCACTGCATTGAAGAGGAGCTGACTACCATTGGTGAGCTGTGGGGGAAGTGCTACCTATAAGACGCTGGAATCACTTTGAGGAAAAGGCGTCATATCAACATTGCAGTCCGAGCTGAACTGTCACAAACCAGAATAATTTATAGTAGATTGTGCTTGTCTCCCTGGGACTTCTGACTCCCTGTGTGCTACTACTCATCTTGTCTATGGGAGACAGCAGGTCCACGCCTTGTAGGGTCTTTTGGTATTAGATTTTATTTTACATTTTTTTTTACTATTGTTGCTGCTTTCTTTATTCTCTCCCCTTTTTTCTTTATTTCATTTTTCTCTCTTTTTCTATTTTCTACTCTCTCTTTTCTTCATTCCTCTACTCTTTCATTGCTAACTACTTAATTTCAGGTTTTTTCTTCTCTTAAATATTTTTATTTTTATAGGAGAGGGCAAATAGTTTCCTGATTGCTTGCTGTTGCTGGGTACCCCTATTCTCCTTTGTTTCTTCATTTTCTTTCCCTCAGTCAGTATCACTTCCCAGAAGTTCATGTATTTCAGTGTTTCCTACTCTCTCTTTTGTTTGGGTTCTTATAGGAGAGTGATTTTTAGTGCTCTTGGTGTTGTTAGTTTGTTCTGCTTAAATTTGTCTCTTCTGTTCCTTTCTTCCTCAAGCCTAAATTACTCAGAGCATGTGTGATCTTTCTACATCCTCTAACCCAATTTCTAATCTCTCCTGCTTTTATTTCTCTACTCCCCCAACTTCCTGATGACTTTTTAGTCCCAAAGGGTGATGGGGTTATACTGAAAGGCCTGTATGTTGTAAACATATTAGTAGTTAATTCTAAATCTGGGCATATGGTCATGGGTCTGGCTCAGGAGTTTGGAGATGTCAGAGTAGTGATTACCACAGTTTTTCATTACCTGCGCTGACTTTGACACTGTTGAAGATGCTCGATGTGTTGTTTCAACCAAGGTAATCTCATGGTTCTGCTTAAGTGGCTTCCAAAGTGTGCCAGAACTGAGGTTGTTTAGGGACACAACCTTCTTTGTGCAGACAAAGAAGACAACTCAGAAAGGAACCATCTCCTAAGTGTCCCAAATATTAGGAAGAAAGAGACTCACAACAAACATTGCCAAGCCAACAGGCCAGAAGTTAAACCAAAAAAAATCAGCAATGATAAGGAAATAGAAATGATAAAAAATTTTAAAACCCAAATAAAAACATCATCATCACAGAGGAAATCAAAGGAAAACAGAAATACAGTAAACTGAAGCTCAGTCACTTGGACCCGCAGACAAAAAGAGGATCTAGTAAAAGGAAAATCAGAAGTAATCTTTTAGAAAAAAAAGAGACATTATCCATAGTGAAAGATATGAATAATAACACTGAAGAAGAGATTGAGAACATGGTAGAATCTCAGATTACAAAAGTAGTGAAATTACTTTAACAAAACAGCTTCAAAGAGATTTTCAGGAGATTTTAAAATCCAATGAAAGTTTGCAAAAACAGGATAAATGAATGTGAAGACCAAATTTCAGACTGAGAAGATAGGATAGCAGCCAATGAACATGAAAGGAATAATTTATGGGAAATGAAAAGGCATCATGAGAAAGCAATCCAGGCAGATCCTAGATGACAAAGAAGAATAACATAAGGCCGATTGGAGTCAATGAAGAAACAGGAGGTAGTGCAAAAGATATAAAAAATGTGGCCATGAAATAAAAAAATCTACACCTAGGCATATAATTATCAAGATCTCAGATATACAACAGAAGATCAAATTATTGAAAGCAGTCAGAGAAGAGAAACAAACCACGTACAAAGGAAAACCCATCAGAATCACAGAAAGAATTTTCAAAGCAAATGCTCAAATGCCTGGAGTGAAGTATTTCAAGTCTTGAAGGAAAACAACTTCCAACTTAGACTGATGAATCCTGTATCTTTCAAAATCAATTGGTAAATAAAATTCTTCCAAGACAAAGAAAACTTTAAAAAGTTTAACAAATATATCTCCAGCACTCCAAAAGATACTAAAGAATATCTTAGAAAAACACAATAAATGTCACAATCTGAAGAGACCCAGCAGAGTGAATTCATTGGGCAAGGCAAGAAACTGAATGGAAAAGGGTAAAAGCAATTAATAAAAAAGTCAAGAACAGGAAAACATCATTACAGGGTTAAATCAATATGTAATAGTCATAACCATTGATGTCAGTGGCCTCAATGCACCAAATTAAAAGACACAGACTAGCAGAATCCAACTAACCCAATTGAGAAGCAAGATCCAACAATATGCTGTACAAGAAACACACCTAATCCAGAAAGAAAGCCATAGATGGAAAGTAAAAGAATGGAAAACAATACTCCATGCAATAGAAAAATGTAAAAAGCAAAAACAAAACAAAACAACAACAACAACAACAAAAAAAACAGGAATGGCTATCTTATTTGCAGACAAAGTAGATTTAAAACCCAAACTGATTAATGGAGAAAAAAAAAAAAAGACACTACATCTTTGTGCAAGGAACAGCCCAAGAGGAAAAGATGACACCCATAAATATTTATACACCAAATTCTAGTGCACCCAACTGTATAAAACAAATATTAATGGACATGAAATGCCAGATAAGTACTAATACACTAGCAGTAGGGGACTTCAATAGTCACTGTCACAAATAGGAAGATCCACTGGAAAATATAATTAAATACTCAAACTGAACCAAACTTTTGAGTAAATGGACTTAATAGATGTTTACCAAGTATTTCACCCAACAAAGTCAGAATATACATTTTTCTCAGCTGTTCATGAACCATTATTTAAAACAGTTCACATGCTAACTCAAGAGCATATTTAAATAAATGCAAAGGAACTGAAGTTATCCCCTGTATATTGTCAGACCATAGTTCTTGAAATTGGAGATCAACAACTAAAGAAATTCCAAGATCCTCATGCACACATGAAAATTGAACAACACTCTGCTGAACAACCTATGGGCCACAGAAGAAATTAAACAGTTTTTATAATTAAATGATAGTTCCAATAAAATATACAGTAATATATGGGACACAATGAAATCAGTTATATGAAGGAAACTTATAGCAGTGAGTGGCCATACCAGAAAAACCAAGTGAGCTCAAATAAACAATCTAACACTGAAACTCAAGCTACCAGAAAAAAAGAAGAAAGATAAACCCATTGCTCATACAAAGGAGGAAATGATAAGGATTAGACCAGAAATTAATGCCATCGAAACTAAGAGAATGATACAAAATATCAATTAGTCAAAGAGTTGGTTCTTCAAAAAGATAAACAAAATTGACAAGCCTTTACCCAAATTTATCAAACAAATGAAGGAAAAGTTTCAAACTCATTCAGTCAGGGATAAAAGGGGGCAATCACCACAGATTCAGCAGAAGATCAGAGGATAATAAACACCTAATTTGAGAATCTCTACTCCAATACGATGAAAAATACAGAACAAATGGATAGATTACTACACATATTTGAGTTTCCAAAGTTGAACGAAGAAGATACAAAAGTGGCAAACATCCCTTTTTCAATATATGAAATTGAAAATGTGATTAAAAACCTACCAACAAAGAAAAGTCCTGGTCCTGATGGATTTACCGCTAATTCTACAAATCTCTTAGAGAAGAGCTACTGCCACTACTTCTCAAATTCTTTAATTAAATTAAAAGTGAAGCAGTACTTCCAAATTCATTCCTGGAAGCAAATATTACTTTGATTCTAAAAGCAGAGAAAGGCCCAATCAAGAAAAAGAAAACAAGGGCCAGGGAGTTAGCTCAGTGGTTCTGGCATCTGTCTCGCAAGCTCAAGGACCCAGGTTCGATTCCCAGACAACCATATACAGTACTGGGCGTGGAGACTCATGCCCAGCGGCAACCAGTACCACATACCACAGTGCCGGGTGTGGTGGCTCACACCTGTAATCCCTGCACTTCGGAGGCAGAGGCAGGAGGATTGGAGGCTGAGCTCAGGGCCAGCCTGAACTACAAAGTGAGACCCTATCTCAAAAAAAAGAAAACAAAACAAAACAAAAAAACAACAACAACAACAACAAACACAACTATAAGCCAATCTCTAATCTCCTTAATGAACATAGATGCAATAATCTTCAGTAAGATACTGCCAAAGAGAATACAGAGGATCATCAAAAGATCATACACCCTGACCAACTTAGATTTATCCTAGGGATGAAAGAATGGCTCAACATAAACGTAAGTCAATAAATGTAATGTACTATGTTAACAGACTCAAGGACAAAAATCCATATGGTTATCTCAATAGATGTAGAAAAACCATTTGACAAAATCTAATACCCATTCATTATTAAAGCTACAGAAAATTGAAATAGATGGACTTCATCTCAACCTAATAAACGCTATCTGGGAGAAACTAACAGCCAGCATCATGCTCAATACTCTAAAACTGAAACTTTTCACACTAAGATCAGAAACAAGACAAGGATATCCACTGTGACCACTCCTATTGAGGATAGTGCTGGAAACATTAGCAACAGCAACTTAGGCAAGAGAAAGAAATAAAAGGAATAAAGATAGGAAAAAAAGATGTTAAGCTGTTGATAATTGCTGATGACATGGTACTCTACATAGAAGATCCTAAAAACTCCACCAAAAGACTGCTAGACTTACTGTCCAGATACAGTATCATAGCTGGATCCAGGGTCAGCACTCAAAAATCAATAGCCTTTGTATACAAGAACAACAAACCCATTGACAGAGAAATTGGGGAGTCAATTCCTTTCACAGTAGCATCTATAAAATGAAATATCTAGGAATCAATCTAACAAAGGAGATGAAAGACCTCTATTCTGAAAACTACAGCACTCTGAAAACGGGGATTGAAGAAGACATCAGAAAATAAAAAGACATCTCTTGTTCTTGGGTAGGAAGAACCAATATTGTCAAAAATGTTTATACTGCCACAGCTACTGTATTGATTTGATGCAATCCCAATTGAAATCCCAACAGTATACAGCACAGATCAAGATAAAATAATCCAAAAATTCATGTGCAACCACAATAGACCTAGAATAGAAAAAGCAATTCTAAGCAACAAGGATATGACAGGGGGCATCACAGTCCCATCTTGAAACTATATTACAAAGCCACTGTGGAAAAAATTGTGTGGTACTGGCAAAAAAAAACAGACCCAAGGATCAGTGGAACAGACTAGAAGATCTAGAAACAACCCCAGATATACTAATACACTTCATCTTTGACAAAAGGGCCACACATTCTCAATAGTAAAGATAGACTCTTTAACAAATGTGCTGGAAATACTGGGTTTCAACCTGTGCCGAAGACTAAAGATAGAACTATCTCTTTCACCATGGACAAAGCTAAAATCAAAGTGGGTTAGATTCCTAAACATTAAAACAGAGACACTAAACCTGTTGCAAAATAAGTTAGGTTGAAATCTTGGAGACAACGGCTTAAGGAAATATTTCATGAACAAAACCTCTATAGCATGAGAAGAAACAGAAGGAATCAACAACTGGGATCTCATCTTACTAAAAACTTCTGCACAGCAAGAGAAACCTCCAGCAAAGCAAAAAGACATCCAACAGTATGGGAAAAAATTTTTACCAGCTGTTTCTCAGACAAAAGGGCTACTATCTGCAGAATATGAAGAGATTAAAAAAATCAGCCCTTCCAAATTTATAGACCCAGTTCAAAAATGAGCATCTGAAATGAACAGTCATTTTTCAGAGAGAGAAATAAAAGCAGATAGGAAATATATGAAGAAATGCTCAACATTGCTGGTCATTCAAGAGATGTAGATGAAAACAACACTGAGAGGTATGTATTTTTATATAATGGAGTACTACATGGCCATAAGGAAAAATAATGTTGAGATATTTTAGCTAAGTGGATGCACATACAGGGCATACTTTTAAGCAAGATAAATATGATATGGATGTGTAAATATCATATAATTTCTCTAGCGTGAGAAACTGAAGGCATAAATGAGGTTCATTTATGTGTATTGTGAAACAGGAATAAAATGTTTATGGGGGAGTGAAACTAAGGAGAAGGAAACAGGAAAGCAAAGAAGAAAAATAAAAAATTTTACAATAAGTAAAAATAACTGAAACAAGCTTTATGGGGTAGGGGTTGAAGGGAGGCAGAGGAATGAGAAAAGTAAATGAAAATATGTTCTGCACAGGTACAGATTCTCAATGATGAATGTTATCATAATGTATACCTAAAATGTACCAATAAACCAAATAAGAGTAAAAACACCGTAAGATTTATCTTACTTGAAAAAATGGCAATCACTAAAAAAACAAAGAATAAAAATTTCTTACATGGCTGTAATGAATAAAGGAACCCACAAGTTTCAGTAGGAATGTAATCTAGAAAAATCATTATAGAAATCAGTTTTGAGCTTTCTCAAAGAAGTAAATTTAAAATTCCACATTGGATTTAGCTTAGAAGTTCCAGTATCTGCCTTGCAAGTGCAAGGTCCTGAGTTCAGTCTCTGGTAACCATATACCACAAGGCCAGGCATGGTGACTCATGCCCATCAACAATCAGTACCACACACCAAAATGCTAGGCATATTGGACTCATGCCCATCAGCCATCTGTACCACATACTGCAATTCCAAGTGTGATGGTTCGTTCTTGTAATCTCAGCACTCAGGAAGCAGAGGCAGGAGGATTGCTGTGAGTTCCTGGTTCACCTGGGCTACATAGTGAGCTCAGGGAAAGCCTGAACTACAAAGCAAAACCCAGTCTCAAAAAAACAAAAAAAAATTCCACATTATCTAGCTATTTCCCTTCTAAGTATTTTCCCCAAAGACTTAAAGGCATCATACTATAATGATATATGTGCACTAATGTTTATGGCAGGAGAATTCATAATAGGTAAATCCTACAAGTAGTCTGTATGCCCATGAATAGACCATTGGATAAAGAAAATATACTGTCTATATATAATGAAATACTATTGGCTGTAAACAATGCCATATTTGACACCTTTGTAGGAAAATAGATACAATAGATTGGAAAATGTAATGTTGAATTAAATAAAACAGACTCACAAATTTAAATACTGAATGGTATCTTCCATTTAAGTGAGATAGCATAAAAACAAAAAGAATAATAAAGGATGGATAGTAGAGGAAAGGAAGTTGAGGTCTTGTTATTGGAAAGTAGTCCAAGGAAATAAGGACAAGGTGTGAGGGGGGAAGAGGATTTAGGCAGAATATCCTATGTACATGAGCCTAATAATCTCAATGATTGTAAACATTATATATCATAATATGAGCGATGATTAATAAAATCAACAAGAATACAACTCAGGGCAGGAAATTTAGGGGAGTAGGGAGAGAATGGGAAGTGAAGATGAAGGAGTTTTGAAAAAGTAACTGGTGGTGGTATGCACATTAGCCTCTCCCCAAGATGACTGTAAACTGTATGTACTGTAAACATGTACTAATAAAATAAAAATGTTTTAAAAATCAGACTCTTAGATAAAACATTCTAAAAGTTTAGGATGTAACAAAATCTCTGACATAAGAGATAATACAAACTATAACTGCCTTTCAATCAGTTTTGGTCAAAAAAATCAGTTCCATATGAAGACAATGATGTGCAGCCGTGTGATTCTTCAACTTCACTCTGTGACAGAATCCTCACATCAGGTATCTGGAGCCAGAAATCCTCAGAATTTACAATTACATAGAGCTTCTCTTGTGGTTTTATTGCCTAGTTATAAGTAGGGGGTCTTCTCTTACACTATGACTGTATCCTCACACTGGATTATGTGCTGGTGGTATTGGTACAGTTAGTATTGATTTTTAAATATTTGGTTGTTAGAAAAGATTCACATTTGCAGGCATAGCTTGAGACACAGTCTCCATGGCACTCAGACAGCGTGAGAATGGTGGGCCAGAGTAACTGCAGATACTGAGATGAACTGTGGGGCCAGACTCCACAGGAAGCTGTAGACAGGACAACAGATGGATGCACAGACAATAATGCAGTGGATTGGATTGGCTCTTTGCGTGGTGGTAGAGAGTACGATGGATAGAAGGAGTGCCATTAGAGGATCCAGGGGCACTCAGAAACTACAAAGTCAGAAAAGAAGTTGGCAACAAGGAATTCTAACATCAGCAATCAGAGCCAAGGCAAAATAACAGATAAGAAACAAAGATCACGGTCCTGGAGGTAACAAGATATTTGGCGGTTCACAAAGTTAAAAAGAAGTAAGGCAAAATGCAATAATTTGCGTATAAGACAAGAACTAAGCTAACTTCAAAGGTGTTATCACCGTGTCTTAAATGTGATGTGGGTCTGTTTGGCTTGGCGACATGGGTCCAGAGAGATCTCTTGGAATCATCCAACTGCATCCCATTAAGGTAAAGAATGGTTCAAAATTTCCACTAACAGTGAGGAATATCATCGCTGAAAACACTTAATGTGATTGATTTCACTTATTTGGGGGACTGTGTCTGGTCAGGTGCATGTTTTCATAGCAGGCTGGATCTGTGGATTGAAAGCTACGTGCTTTTCCAGTCAGTACTTCAGCAGTGTCACAAATGGGCGTTTAGTCTGTCAGTGCTGTTTTGAACTCAAGTTTTGCTAGCTTTTTCTTGATAACTGAAAGAATTACTAACCAGCAGCCAATAGAAATTTTTCCTCCTGATTCTGTTTTTCTTCTGTTTTCTTTATGGATTTTTATTGCTCATTAAATTAACATGTGGGCAGGGATAAGAAAAATATTTAAACTAAAATTAGTAATCTTTTCTGGTGGTGATGGGATTTCAGCACTGACAACAGGATTTCCTAAAGGAGGAATTGGAACTGTGAACTAGAATTAAGCTTCTGAGTTAGAAGAAGATTTCATTTATCCTTGTTATTTCCAACCCCAGGGTGTTCATCACAAATGTATGGGAAGTTTCCTACAAGAACAATCTAGCTTGAAATTCTGAACAAGCATAACTTGTGTTTATTTCTCAAACATTTAAGTTAGCAATCTTAATTTAGAAAATGTTGTCCATAATTTCATCATTTATGTATTTGCCAATTACACTGGTAATGATGCCAAAACAAAATTGAGTTTTAATTTAGTTTTGCAAATATATTTTTCACACTAAAAACACTTTCATGGCTGATATAGCTACACAACATTCCTTGAATAGATAACCATCATTACCCAAATTAAGCAAGGGCTTCACTGTCCCCTCAATCCTCGGTTGGTATATTTTTCTGACTAGGACGTGTTGTCAACTTATCTACCTCTTAGTGACTTACTTTACCGAATCTACTATTCCTTCCAAAACTGTTCTTTTTTGTTCTTCCTTTGCTTAATTTCACAACATCTTTGTTTTTAAAATTGGTACTTAAGGTTATCATTACTGAGTTTCTGTGGAAGACAGTACGCGTGTTGGAAACAGAATAAATGATTGTCCTTATTACTTTGTTAATGATGTAATATTAAAAATTCTATGTAAATGTTTTATAATGGCAGAATTCAGCATAAGAGATGAAACTGGCACATCTCTGTCTAGCCTATTATTTTTTAAAGCTGTTTTAATCATCACAAGTCTATCGGATGCCCCACGGGGAGGAAATTGTTCTGGGCTAAAATGAATTTGGAAGTATTTAAATATACAGAGATGTTGAAAGCCCATTAGTGTGTTGTAGACTGAACAAATGCAATATAGAATGACCTGTATAACTTTTTTAAAGCGTTTATTCAGAAAGAAAAGCTTTTCCTCTTGTCATGGAAACAGTATTTTAAGAAATAAATTTTGAGAAACACTAATTTTTCATGCTGAAAACTTGGCAAAGAGAACAAAAGAAGCAGATATCTAGAAATCAGAGATGAGCTGATAGGGAAAACAAAAATTACAGAGAAACTGAGGAATACAACACAACACAGAAAAAAACAACAATGCAATATGAAAAGGAAGCTCAGCTTCTGAGGAAGGAAACCGGTGTCTGCAGACACAAAGTTGGTCCAGAAAGGGTCAGTAGCTCCAGGGAGAAATGATAGACTTGAGTGTTAGTGCTAGTCTCAAGAAAATTCCAAGGTCACTCTGCCATAAAGAATTATAAGTTTGAGTTATTTATATTTAAATGGACATACCTTGAGGATGCATCCATAAGTGAAATACATAGGAACAGTTGTGTAAATACTGCATCTTTTCTCTAGTATGAGAAAGATGTAGATGAGTTCTAAAATGTATGATATTATGAAATATACAAAATTTTCAAAAGGAAAAGGGGGTAGCGGTAAGCAACGAGGGGGAAGAAAAATTGTGATGGTAAAAAAATGGAAACAAAGTATATGTATATAGAGGGTGGGGGTTGTAGGGTGGGTATTGGAATGGGAAAAATGAAAATCAAGTCATGTCATATACTGGTAAAAATTCACATTGTTGAGTGTGATCATGATGTGTATATAAAATGTATCAATAAAGTTTTTTAAAAAAAGAAAGAAAAGCCTAAGGTTATTGTAAACAGCAGTCTCAGTGTAGAGTTCTACTCCAAAGTGTCTCTTCCCACACAGTGAGCTATATTTGGAGAAATACAGTGCTGCTTCCACCATATTTGAGAGTTTTTAATCAGAAGCCAGTCTGAGAAGGAGGTTTTGGGGAAGGTGTTTTGTTTTGTTTTGTTTTGTTCTGTTCTGTTCTGTTCTGTTTTGTTTTTAAAGACTGAGCTACAGAACTTTACTTCAGGGTTTTAGTCATCCTACCACAATGAGTAGGTGGGAAAAACAAACACAAGAGACAATCTCATTGAAGGAACAAGATATCCATAGACTCAAGGAGAAGTTTAAACTTGGGCCAGAAAGGTCAAGCACATTCTCCTTTCTGAATTGAGAAGCCAGGTCTGTCGTGTGTGGCTTTGAAGGAGGCTGGATCTGAAAGCTGGCATCATGTCCAGAGTTTTCTGACCTCGTCATCCAATGCCTATATTCAGCACAGAGCTCAGTGGTCTGACTGCTTTCCCTCTACCAATGTAATCAGAGATATGTCAACTTGGACATTCGCCATGGTTGGGGGTGCATGGACAGAGGAGCTTCTGGAGAACCAAGGATCCATAAAACTGCAGCTGATAAGCCCATGAGAGAAAGCTGTGACTTGGGGCACACAGAGGGACATGCCAGCTCCGAGTGGATGCAGTGACTATAGGCCAGTAGATGGGCACCATTAGCCAACAATGCCCAGAAGGAAAGAGAGGCCAGGTTTCAGCACCTGTGTGTAAAAATATGTGTGGAAACAAAATAAGTCTTAGTAGTGACTCACTATCTGTCCCACATATCTGATGGATTCCAGTGCTGCAGGCTATGGAAAGAAACCACTCATTCAGAAAAACAGAGAAATATATTTAGACTCACTTTTCTTTTTCTTTATCAGTATTTTGACAGCTTGGAGTATTTTTCTTTTGTTTTTGTCTTAAACATTTATTTTATTCTCTGCTTTTTTCTTCTTGCTTTTTCTTTTCCAGAATTAATAACCAAATCCATCAGAATAACAGATACCAAATAAAAACAAAGAAGTCAAAGGAGTTCTTGCTCTTAATAATGAGCCCACTAAGAAAGAAATTACGAAACAATGTCATTCACAATAGCACCAAAAAATTATACACCTAGGAATTAACCAAATCCAAGAGTGAAGGATGCCTGTAACAAAAGTATAGTACTCTGAAAAAGCAGATTGAAGAAGACAGCAGAAAATGAAGAGTTCCCTATTTCTGAAATGGTAGAACTAATATTATCAAAATTTCCATACTTCCAGAACTTACATACATATTTACTACAATTCCAATCAAAATACCAACAATATTCCTTACATAAACCAAAAAAAAAAAATCCTAAATTTTACATGGAACCAGAAAAGACACAAAATAGCAACAGCAATGCTTCACAATAAGACCAAAGCCAGAGACATCAGTCTTGGATTTTGTTGCCTTCCAAAGCTGCAGTTAGAAGAACCTGAACAGGACTGGCATAAAAAAAGACATGCAGATCATGGAGAAGTTTGGAGGTGTTAATGGCAAAACTTTTAGAGACTGAGCACTTAAAATACAACCCCATATCCACTTATTTATCAAAAGATGCCAACACTGCAATTAATCTGAACACTGAAGTTTTGCTTTAGGAAAAACAACTGGTATAATAAAAGAGAAACAATAATAGAGCTTTCAATGGCAAAAATAGCCCACCACAGGTTTGTCCCCACTGGATGAGAAGCTATCGAAACAACCGCAGGCAACTCAGCCATCTGATCTGTGACAAAGTGGACACAAACATAACAAGGGGAGGAGGGTACCCTTTTGAACAAATAGCACTGGGAAAACCAGCTATACACATCCAAAAGATTTTATCTTACTCCAGAAAGAATGGCTATCAAAAACCCAAGTAACAGAGAGAACTATAAGACTCATATCACAGTGACATATGTGCACCCATGTTTATAGCAGCTCAGTTTGTGATTGCTAAATCTTGGAAACACAACCCAAATGTCTATCAACTGAAGACTGGATTAAAAACCTGTGGTTCTTCTACAGAATGGAGTATTACTCTGCCATAAAAAATGCTAAGTTTGAATCACTTATACTTAAATGGACATACTTTGAGGATATCCTCATAAGTGAAATAAATAGGTCACAGATAGGTAAATATCACATCTTTTCTCTGGTGTGAGAAAATGAAGATGTAAATGAGTTCTAGAATTGTATGCTATATATTGTGAAATAGAAAATACTCAAAGCAAAATAGGGTGAAGGGGGAAAATAATGAGATTATAACAAAAAAAGGAAACAAATTTTATGTATATGGGGGGTGGTAGAGTGGATAGGGCTCTGGGAAAAAATCAAAATTAAGTTGTGTCTTATACTGATACAAATTCCCATTGTGGAGTGCAATCATGATGTGTATATGTAATGTACCAATAAAGATTTCAATAATTTAAAAAAAACCGCAAGTGACAAATGTTGGCATGGCTGAGGGAAATAAGGAACTCTTCTACATTGTTCATGGGAATATCAACTAGTATAACCACCATGGAAATCACTCTAGAGGTTCCAAACAACAACAAAAAATAAAAATTCCTTTTGAACTGGCTATTTTCATTCTAGGTATCTTTCTGGAGTTAAATACATCATGTTACAGTGATAGTTATGTTTAGAGTGGCATATCATACAGTAGCTAAATTTTGGAAATAACCTATATGTTAATCAACAGATGAATTAATAAAGAAATTATGGTATTTATACATAGTGCAGTACTATTCGGCCATAAAGAATATTTGAGTAATTTGTAGGAAAATGAGTATACCTTGAACCCATAATGTCAAGTGAAATAAAATCAGACACACATTTAAATATTGCATGTTTTCTCTTACAATACTTTTTTTAATGTCTTATCAAAAGAAAATGAGATTCTTTAAATAAATCAGCTAGCACCACACCATGGGTCATGTTAATTTGATAATGCACTACAAAATAAATGAGATTGAGAGAAGAGAAAGTCTTTCTTCCATGCCTGTCAACTGGAACTCAGCAGCCTCCTTGGGGATGTTCACGGGCCTTCCCTGTTGGTTGTATCCCTGTCCCACACAGAAGGCTCTGCACCTGGCCAGCTGACTCTCTGCTCCAGCCACGCCTCCTTCATCTGGAGATCTTAACACCCCAAGGAACGCAGTGGGAAGGGGAAAGAGACAGCGTAGCCTCAGGTTGGGTGCCAGTCCTGCCAGTATGGTTTCGCAGTACACAGATCCTAAACTGCCTCGATGCGGACAATCGTGGTTATTCTTGGAGAATTTATAAGAGTCCTTCACCATTTGAAACCAATGAAGATGGATTGGTGGTTCAGCAGGTGCTGACTACTCTAAGCTCCCACCAAAGGAAAAAAAATGCAGAAAGTATCACTGACAGATGCCTAACTGGCCCCTGGCTACACTGATCCAGAGGCTGTGTTACTGGTAACCTATCAGGATTTAACTTGATGCTCCACTGGGACTCCAAGAGCTATCTGTCTGGTACTCATTACCATGAATAATTGAAAGTTGGAAATATGTCAGGGGGATGTATGAATATTGGTTTTCACCTACTGTAAAGTGATGGAAGTTTGCAAGGAAATCATTTCATGGGCCATTCCTAGAATATGCTGATCCAAGCAGCTAACATTAACCTCTAAATCAATCATGCCATGGATTCAGTCTAATTATTGGAATTGGAGTTCAACCTGTAGGACTCAGTAAACACCAGAAAGTATGCTTTATTGCTAAACAGATTATGACTTGACATAGAAGTGCTGTATATGAACAGAAACATACCGCTCACAGATGTCCTTCAGCCCGTCTTAGGTCATCTATATTAAACAAAGGGAGAAGTTGCCCAGAAGTGCAAGGACAGAGGTTCCTAGCAAGATGTCACAAATCAAAGGAAAGTTTAAACACACACAACAGGTAAGTTATGACTTGGTAGAGTGGAATCAGACAGATTGAACTTTTAAAACTTGTTTTATGTGAGTCTCTTCTCAAAGAAGAAACTGGTTTTATTTTTAATTTGCTACCTGTTCACCTTGTATGAAGGAGTAACCTTTTGATAGCAGACAGATAAATCCTTTAGATAGGAAGAGGAAATTGCATAATGCAAAGAGCTTTTATTAACCAGCATTATTGCTATGCATTTCCTAAAGGATGGGGGAGCCTGAGTCATTTTACAATGGGGAACTGGGTAAGATTCCACATTTCTCTCGAGTCTTCTTGCTGGTGTCCTTTGGTTGCTGATCTTTTTTTTTTTAATTATCTTTATTGGTACATTAAATATACACATCATGCTTGCACTCCATAATGGGGATTTGTACCAGTATAAGACACAACTTAATTCTCATTTTTTTGGTTGCTGATCTTTTCATCACTTATTCCCTAATTTCCTTTCTGAGATGAGGGAAGGTTATGTCTGATCTTTTTAAAGCTTAGAATTTGTTAGGCTCTTTACCTTGGGACTATAAGCATGTTTGAAAGTCACAACCAGATCTTCCACCTAGCATCATAGATGTGCAATACATGACTTCATATTAGTTCTAGATGCATGTCCTCTGTAATGGACGTGCCAATGTGGGCACCATTAGCCAATGGACTTATCAATTCCTCTTTGTTTTCTGGACACTTTCCTATCTGTACAAATGGACCTCAGCTATTTCTCTTTTTTATTTGAACAAGTTTTATTGGCACTGTCTTGTTGACTCATCTTCTACCTATGTCTCCCTGTTCCCCACATAGATATTTTTTCTTTCCTTTTTTAATCTATACTACTCCACTTAAAAACCAAGACTTTTAGAAGGTTGACTTTACTGAGACATAATTGAAACACACTAAACTGCATATATTTGATAACATTTGAAATATATATTCATCTCTGAGATTAGCACCACAATTAAGATAGCAAACACTCATTATCCCCAGGGAAATGATGGACTAACTATGCAAAAGTAAGAAAAGACACACCGCAACAGCAAAACTCTTGCTTTAGGAAATAGAAACAAGAACCCACATTGCAAAAAAAGCCCATACCTCTCAAATAAATTTGAGAATTTTTTAAATGGTAGACATATTTTCCTCCCTGTTGACAGCTCTCAGCTGTTCAAATTTGGCAAAGGCCACTGTTACTGGCCACATTCTCCTTAAGAGTAGCTAGTCTCATCTGTTGTTTCAAGCTAGGAAACAAATACCCCCAAAAGATATTAGAAGCCAATAGAAGTTTCCCCTGTATAGGTAACAGGAAAAGAAAATTACACTATCCTAACTTATGTATCCATATCTCAAAGTTATTAATGAAAATCTGGTGAGTTAAATTGCACACCATAAAAAGTAGTCTTACAAAACAATATATTCCACTTATGCACAAACCAACATAAAATCTATTACTGTAGCATAGCACTGTGTTAAATTTATAAATCCTTCTTTAAAATATTAAGCAATATCATGATATAATGTGTATAATGAATGAAAATCATTATCTAGAAATAAGGAAAATACACCTTAGCCAGGCAATTTCATGGTAAGAATCATATAGGGAAAGCAAAATCCTTTTTTTAAAAATACAATCAAAACGAATCTGATCACCATCATCTATATCATTATCTCTAATCCCAGTTTTAACTAATGCTAAGGAATAAAAAGAAAAACACATACAAGGAAAATTAGTAATTACAAACAATAATAGTCTAATTCTGGAAAGAACAAATGCACCGACAAATAGAAGCAACTTCTTAAATTAACTTTATTAGTACTCCTCATGCATGCATTATGATCACATTCAACACTGAGAATTTGTACCTGTACATGACACATCTCGATTGTTACATCCCCCTTTTCCCTGCCCTCCCTACAACTCCCATCCCCTATATACGTAAGCTTCCAAATGTATGCTAGGTAATATAAAATAGAAAAAAACATGCAAAAGGAAAAGGAAAAGAATGGGTAGGGGAAAGTAAAGAAGGGAAAGAAAAAATTTGAGAGCATAAAAAGGAAACAAAGATATTTATTTCTTAATGTGTCCTTGCCTCTCTCTTTCCTGCCTTCCTCTACATCCCTCATGACAGTGAATGGTTCTGCATCTAGCTGCTTTGGAGAAATGATCTCCTATCTAAGTGATATAATTTAAGAACTAGTGATGAAAATGTATGTATCTAATTTGCCAAACTTAAAAAATAAACAACAAAAATTGTAATTCTTGTAAATTTTTCCCGCATTATTTTAAGAAAAGTCACTTAAAAACAAACTTTGTGTATACCAAATTGAACTCATCCAAGTTCTTAGCTCAACATCAGTCAGTATTGGTCCATTCATCATCTTATTTTAGAATACTTTACTTACTGATCAACACGATGGGGCCCTGTGGACTGTCACAATCACATGGTCTCTGCCAGTAACTGGCTTGGCCATTGGGCTCCAGCTCCCCATCTTCAACACTCAGGACTGCCTTGAAGTTCATCTTTACACCCCCATGTTTTTCAGTGCTTGGTCTTTTACCACGTATGTACCTAAATGATACTTTGTTCAGCTTAAATTGCTTTTTGGGAAAGGGCATTCTGCTACCCAAGATCCTCTTGTGCTTTCCTTTGTCACCCAGTAGTACTTTCGCACAATTTACTCTTGAACTTTTATTTACAACAAAGTAAAAAATTTATAAAGATAGAAAGGAAGGAAGAAAATGCTTATATATTATCCTTTTGTGAATGGTGTGGCCTGAATTCATTTTATATCAAAACAGAAGATCTCCTCTGCAGAAAATAAGGCAAAAGTAAACAATCAAGAAGGTGTTCCATTTATTCTCATTAAGTTCAAGTAGGGCTATAACTAATAGTAACCTATTAATGTTCATCTATGAATCATATTGTTAGTCAGTGTTGTTATCAAGTTTAATATGCAGGATAGAATGCAAAAAGCATTTCACATCAATCTATGCTAAACATTTATTATGTGTATTTTAATAAGATGTTTAATTTGATCCAAATAATTGCTTCTTCAGCTCCATTCATAATTTTTCAGCTCATGTAAATACATCTACAAAAAGATACTTCACCCAAGATTTATTGATCAAATAAATCCTTAACATTCTCTAAATACATTTTTGGGTTCAGCTCTGTAATAACTCATGATTTAATTCCCAGGATTCTTTCCAGGCTGCTCACAAAGACCAAATCTTTGAGGCTTCTGCAACTTGACCATTAATAGTCTAAGCTGATCTTTTCATTCAATAGTTGCCTAAATCACCACCGAGCTGCAACATCAAATTCAATCTGGCCACAGAGGTCTGCTCTGCAGGTCTGGGGAAAATGGACCAGCTCCTTATTCTCCACCTGGAAGATTCAGAATCACATGTACCACTCATCTCTTGCCAGGCAATTGTCACAGCAGCATGAAGTCCTGGTTACAACAACAACCAAAAAAAAGCCTTTGGGGCAGTCCCTGGAGCTGGAGTTGAAGTTCTGCTAGTGTGGGGGATAGTCTGAGACATCAGAAATAAAAATGACAAGATTAATGGCTGGAAAATTACAGGCTCCAATTCTTATCCTGGAGATAACACAGAGGAAATTGCCAAAAAGGTTAAGGAGGGATGCTGATTCTGACCACGTAGGTTTCTTCAATTCTCAAGACTCAGTGAAAAGCTTTAGTTAGGGAAGTAACTTTTTTTTTAGGTTTTTTTGAGACAGGGTCTCACTTTGTAGTTCAGGCTGGCCCTGAGCTCAGCCTTGAACTCACATCACAGCAATCCTCCTGCCTCTGCCTCCCAAAGTGCTGGGATTATAGGTGTGAGCCACCATGCCTGGCACTATGGTATGTGGTACTGGTTGCTGCTGGGGTGAGTCTCCACACCCAGTATTGTTATGTGGTTACCAGGAATCCAATTCCGGGTGCTTGTGCTTGCAAGACAGGCACCAAAACCACAGAGCTATATCCCTGGCCCTAGGGAAGTAACTTTTAGATAAATTTCTTTTGCTATCCAATGGCATCCTGCTTGGGTGTTTATCCAAAACTTCTGCTGCTAACCAGTCACTCTCGTGTTGTTGGAGAGGAGGATAGTCAAGAAGGAAAGGGAGCTGACATGTCTTATACATGACTGTGTTAGACATTTCTCCTTTTAGAGATCAGATTACTTGGACTTAGACAATTTAACTAACTGTCATGCTTTGTAGTTCACATCCAGGTGCAGGCCCTATGTTCTTTACATGATGACATTGTCTGCCCTCAATGAATTTTAGAAACCTGTTAAGGAGATGAATGAAGGAAAAAAAGTACAGTGCGGTCATTGACATCCAAGAGGCTAGACTGGAGCATAAGTGTGATAGGGATGGTGGAAAGGAGGTACAATCCATACAGAGAGAGGCCAGGAGAGAGTTTGAGCTCAACCCATTAACCATTAGGAAACAGTATAAATGCTAGAGCAGGATGATTTCATAGTCAGAGAGACTTTTTGACCTAAGAGGCTGATCTGATTACAGGAGTCTGTATCTGGTAGCACTGGCCACAGGAATGGAGAGGAAATAGCCCACTAGAGACTATGTATTTGAATACTGACAGCATGAATAGGACTCTGTATTTAATAAATGTCTATTAAATAAGTGATGGAGATATTGTGAATGAAAGAATTACATAACAATTTTGAAATATACAATCTTACCAAAAGACTAAAAAATATTCACCATTACCTATCATCAGGGCTTGCAAATCCGAAAGACAATGTGGTATCCTCTTACCTCAGAATGACTGTAATAGGAAAGACACTTTAAGAAGTGCTGGTCAGAACGTGGAGAAAAGGGAACTCTTCTACACTGATGGTGGGAATGTAAATTAGTTCAGCCTCTGTAGAATACAGTACGGTAAAATGATGTTGCAATTTCTTGGAAAAATAGCTAATGAAATTTAGTTTCTCAGAAGCATCTCTACTCTCATATGCACTGCACTTAGCTAAATGTCCATCAACAGATGAATAGATAAGAATATGCTATACGGACAAAAGACTACTTTCCAGCCATCAAAAGAGTGAAATCTCTCATGGCAACATGATAGAAATAAAAGACAAAACATGAAGTGAAATAGGTCAAGTACAGGACAACAAGTGCTGCCCATTCTCATTTTCTATGTTGAAGCTATTTAAAAGTTTGTTTCACATACAGAAATAGAGAGTAAAATAGAGATTACTAGAAGCCAGCAGAGATACTAGGTAAGAAAGGTGAATGGAAGTTGGATAATGCATATAATGTACAGTTAAACAGGAGAAATAAATCCTAATGGTCTATAACATGGGGGGGTGACTATAGTTCACAATTTATTATGTATTTTATAAAGAACCAGAAGAGAGGACCTTCGAGTTCCCCAACACAAAGAAATCATAAAAATTTAAGGAGATGGAAATTCTTATTATCCTGATTTCATACATATATACACATGTAGAATCAACACCACATAAAATGCACAATTACTTCTTGATCCATTCCACCAGTCTGTATCTCTTAATTGGTGCATTGAGTTCATTGACATTAATGGTTATGACTGATATAGGCAAATTTAGTGCTGCCATGTTTTCCTGTTCTTGGCTCTGTTATTCTGTTCTTGCCCTTTTCCCATCAGTTTCTTGTTTGGCCCCATGGGTTGACTTGGTTAGGTCTCATGGATTTGTAACTTTCCTTATTTTTCTCCAAAATATTCTTTAGAATGTTTTGGAGCACAAGTTTCATATTTGTGAAGTTTTTCAGGTGTTCTTTGTCATGGAAGTATCTTATTTCCCCATCAATTTACCAGCTGTTCCTCAGACAAAGGGCTACTATCTAGAATATATAAAGAGCTTTAAAAAATCAGCCCACCCAAATTTAAAGACCCAATTCAAAACTGGGCATCTGAAATGAACAGATACTTTTCAGAGGAAGAAGTAAGAGCAGCTAAGAAGTATATTAAGAAATGTTCAACATCATTAGTCATTCAAGAGATGCAGGTGAAAATAACACTGAAATTTCATCTCATTCCACAAAGAATGGCTGCCATTTCAGAATTAGCCAGCAAAAAATATTGGTGAGGCCGCAGAGAAGAAGAAACTCTTCTCCACTGTTGGTGGGAATGTAGACTCATTCAACCCTTGTGGAGATCAGTCTGGAGATTCCTCAAAAATCCAGGATTGGAGGTCTCATTTGACCCAGCCATCGCTCTGCTAGGTATATACACAAAATAATTAAAAGACTCATATAACAATGACATATGTGCACCCATGTTTATAGCAGCTCAGTTTGTGACTGCTAAATCTTGGAAACAACCCAAATGTCCATCAACTGGAGACTGGATAAAAAAGTTGTGGTTCTTCTACAGAATGGAGTGTTACTCTGCCATAAAAAAGGATAAGTTTGAATCATTTATACTTAAATGAAAGTACCTTGAGGACATCCTCATAAGTGAAATAAATAGGTCACAGATGTGTAAGTATCGTATCTTTTCTTTAGTATGAGAAAATGAAGATGTCAGTGAGTTCTAGAATGTATGTTATATATTGTGAAATAGAAAATACTCAAAGCAAACTAGGGGGAAGGGGGAAAAATAATGAGATTATAACAAAAAAGAAAGGAAACAAAGTTTATGTATATAGGGGTTGGGGTAGGTTGGGGTTGTATATAGGTAGGGTGGGTAGGTCTCTGGGAAAAAAATGAGAATGAATTTGTGTCATATACTGGTACAAATTCTCATTGTTGAGTGCAACCATGATGTGTATATGTAATGTACCAATAAGGATTTCATTTAAAATGCACAATTATTATATGTCAAAAATAAACAAGTAAATTTGTTTTTATTTTGAAAAATCATCCTCTGGAGAGGAGAAATGTCTGACGCAGTCACATATAAGACATGTCCGTTCCTTTTCCTTCTTGCATGTCCTCTCCAACAACAATAAGATGGCTGGGGAGCAGTAGAAGTTTTGAACAAACATCCAAGCAGGATGCCACTGGATAGCAAAAGAAATTTATCTAAAAGTTTCTTCCTTAACTAAAGCTTTTCATTGAGTCTTGAGAATTAAAGAAACCTTCTACGTGG
Source organism: Petromus typicus (assembly GCA_004026965.1). Lineage (NCBI taxonomy): Eukaryota > Metazoa > Chordata > Mammalia > Rodentia > Petromuridae > Petromus > Petromus typicus. The sequence goes on along the minus strand of PVIR01007542.1, from coordinate 13,013 downwards.
TTAATATCAGTGACCCTCCTTAACGTTTTTGGTAATTTCCTCTGTGTTATCTCCAGGATAGGAATCAGAGCCTAGGGGCCAAGGATTTAGTGGTTTCAGCACCTGCCTTGCAAGTCCCAAATTCAATTCCCATTATCCACATACTACAGGCTACCCCTTAGACCATAAACAGTAACCTATATGTTTGTCTCACCTTCTCAAATTCAGAATTTGTCTGATATTCCTGGGTTTCTGTAGTACCCAAGAATCTATCATGTAATAGATTTGCAGAAAATATTTAATTGATGGAATGAACCAAGAAAAAATAAATAAGAAGAAAACAGAGACAGGCAAGAGATTTCACTCAGCGGTTCTGGCACCTGCCTTGCAGGCACAAGGGCCCCAGAGTTCAATCCCTGCTAACCACATACAGCAATGCAGGGTGTGGAGACTCACACCCACCAGCAATCAGAACCGCAAACCACAATGCCAGGTGTGGTGGCTCACACCTGTAATCCCAGCACTCAAGAGGCACAGGCAGAGGATTGCTATGAGTTTGAGGTTGGCCTGGACTACATAGTAAACTCAGGGCCAGCCTGAACTACAAAGCAAGACCCCGTCTCAAGAAGAATTAGAGCTTATATTTTTCCAGCCATTACTCTCAAGGAAAAAGGATTGGAAGGTTCTTCTTTGCTGTTGAGAGAATTGGGAACATAGTAACAAAAGTTAACAGACAGTATTAGCTACTGCCAGGCCAGGTTCAAGTGCTTCCACATGCATAAGTGTAATTACTACTTACAGCAGTCTTACAGAGAGATATTTGTGGCATCCCATTTATCAGGCAAGGAATCTGAGGCCCAGAAGACTTAAAGATTTGCCCACATTCACACATATAATGAGCAGTAAAGCCTGGCTCAGAACCAGGTGACCGTCTGCAGTCTCTGTCACCAATTGGTACATAGAGAGCACAGCAGGTTTCTTCCCATTTGTTACACAGAGTTGCAGTGTGCCAATCCCAAAGGGAAAGGGGGAAATGCTTCTGAAAAGAGCAAGATTTTCAGATAATTGTGCATATATTATAGCTGTACAGTATCAGTATGCAATAAAAGTAAAATATTCTGGAGGTACAATCAAAGAGTGCACAACTCAGCTGGTTTCCTAAGGCCACGGCGGCACAGCAGCTCAACACAAAGCAGATGCACCTTTCTCCATCCTCCCACCAGCTGGAGCCCGAAAACTCCTCATCACAGGCTACAGAGCATATCGCACAGCCTGCCCTTAATGCACTGCCCTCTAGTTTTATGTTTATCACATCTCCCTCTCTTAAGACCTTTGAAGACATAAAGCTGTTCCTTTGTTCTGTTTGATATCTTCTAGTGCCTTCCTGGGCACACAGAGTGGGCAGCTAACAATACTTCTTGATTGCAGAAATGCTTGTGGAGCATAATCTCCTACTTTTTTTGAGTTTTGCTACAGCAACTCCCCATGTGGCCACTGTTCACCCATTCTGCTCCTCATTCTGCTGGCTGGTGCAGTTGCAGTTAGAGACCATGTAGGAGAAAGTAGACTTTCTAACAGTGTGGAGGAAGAAGGGCTTAGTGCCACAGTGGTGAGACACTGAAATATCCAGGAGAGGCCTGGGAGAAGCTGTAAGGAAGTATTAGATTAAAAATAAAATCTTTTTCTTCTAGTGCCAGTATTCTTCCTTTCATCCTACTCATTGTCTACAGATTCACCTTTTTTCTCTAGTAGACATACATTGTTCGCCCAGCAGCAAATTTCTCTTTATGAAACCCAACTTTCCCTCTCCAAAGTGTCCAAGTGCTACTGTCAATAGTACCCTTTTATTGTAGGGATATTGACCAGGTTTATCAATTGTATTCCATCCCCCCTCAGCACAGTAAATTAGTAGCATGAAAAATGGCCAGACATTCTTCCATGAGATTGTAAGACACAGAGGACGTATTCTTGTGAACTGTGAGGTGTAAGAAGGTACGTTTATAGACATTCTCACTTTCTGCACCACATTAAGAGATTCTGTCTGCAGAAGTAAACTGTCACACAGAGAAGACATAGTTGAGAAGTAGGAAGCAACAGGGATATTTGATACCATCTAAGAACTTTCATACTGTATTCACAACAGAACCACTCCTAGATTCCCTGCTTACCTGAGGCCAAAATGTCCTTGCTGCTTACTGGTGCAACGGAAATAAAACCCTGACTCAAGCTCTTGTATGGGTCAATTTTCTCAGTGGTAAGATAAAGTGCCAGATAAGAAAGAAGTGGTTTACTTTAGCTCAAGACTTCCAAGGTTTCTGCTGGATCCAAAGTATCAATATTGAGGCAGAAGACCACAGTGGAAGAAATCTGTTCAGCACATGGCATCTGGAAAGCAGAGAGCAGAAGACCCCCGACCAAAAGAGGTCAGGGATAAGGTCGCATATGACCTATCCAGACACCCCACAAAGTGTGCTTGACTTATCTCCTAGATGCCTTTCAAACCAATCAAGTTAACAATCAAGATGAACTCTTGCATTCTCCTCCTGTTGCCACCTTTCCCTACCAGTCTTCTCATTTTCCGTTACTCCTCCTTTGGAGGAGAAATTTCTCTGAGGGTAAAGTTATGTCTGATATCTATCTTTCCAACCATGATGCACATTATGTTAAGTGTTGCCAAAGCAGACATTGCTCAGCACCTGAACAGAATAAATTCAAGTAAGGTAGAGAGTAGATGCTTCAGGACAGTTATATTTTCATCTCTGGGGCTGGTAACTCAGGGGCCCCTTTCCATTAAAGAATTCTGAGCCTTAGTTTGAGACATTGTTTTTTGAATTGGATTTCTATGCTCTCTGTGTTCTTTCTTTAGCAAATACTTATATTCTAATTTTTTCCCTGCTTTGCTTCCCACCCCATTCCATTCTCTCTTTGAACATTTTCTTCCTATTTCACAATAATTATCCTATATCCTGTACCCCCACTTATACCAGTTTCTCACACTAGTGAAATGATACAGTATTTATATATCTGCATCTTATTTATTTCACTTAAAAGTAATATCCTCGGGCCGGGGATTTAGCTCAGTGGTTCCGGTGCCTGTCTTGCAAGCACAAGGACCCGGGTTCAGTCCTCAGTAACCACATAATGATACTGGGCATATCCCAGCAGCAACCAGTACCACATACCACAGTGCTGGGCATGGTGGCTCACGCCTGTAATCCCAGCACTCGGGAGGCAGAGGCAGGAGGATTGTGATGTGAGTTTGAGGCTGAGCTCAGGGCCAGCCTGAACCACAAAAGCGAGACCCTGTCTCAAAAAAACCTAAAAAAATTTAAAAAATAAAAGCAATACCCTCAAGGTGTAACCAGTTAGCTGTAATTGTAATTTATCATTCTTTATAGTTGAGTAATACTTCATTTATTTTTTTTTAACTCACATCTTTTATTCAGTCTCCAGTAGATGGGAATTTAGGCTGTTTCCAAGATTAAGCTAATACAAACTGAGCTTCTATAGACATGGGTGCACATATGTGGCTCTGGGGTGATGCTTTTGATTCTTTCATGAATATACCCAGCAGAGAAATAGTAAGATCAAATAGGACTTCTAATCCTATATTTTTTAGGAATCTCCATACTGATCTCCACAGTGGTTGCACCAGTCTGCAGTACCACCAACAGCGTAGAAGGGCTCCTTTCTAACCACAGCCCAGACAGAATTTGTTGGTTGATTTCTTGATTGTAGCCATTCTTTGTGGAGTAAGATAGAATCTCAGTGTTGTTTTCATCTGCATCTCTTGAATGACCAATTTGGTATACAGAAAAATGAGGCATATCCAACTATCCATGATAAAAAAAAGAAATGCCACCATGATTTTAGAAAAACAATTTCATAACTCATACAAATAAGTCTTGACTCTTGATAACAAAGAGTTAATTTAAACAGACATTAGTAACCAATTCAATGCTCCATTGAGATAAGAACCAACAAAGACTTATGAATAAACAGCATATCCTCTAGAAGGCTGTTTGTAGTATTCTATCAGTCTATTTCTTTGATATTATTTACTTTTTAATTTTCCCCATTCACCAAGTATCCCAGAGAACATATGAAAAAGTTTATTTTTAATGTTTCCTTATGTAAACACAGCTTCTCAGTTCTAAACACTTTGCAAAATATAGAGACTTTAAGTGTGTAGAGAAAAAGTAAAAAGAGGTAAATGGGAGAAAATGAATAGCTTCTTCTCCTGGCTTCACACAAAGCTCTGCTCATACCACTCAGCTTGTATGTACAGCCATTAAGGAAGTGCTCACAATAGAGCAAGGAGCTCCTAAAAAGAACTGTGAAAGAAGAGGGTTCTGAATAACGCCATCAGAAAATGAAAGAGAAAAACTGTGGATGAAATCCTGCCAAGATGCATCTGTGGAAAATACATGTGTTTCATTTTTTGACTATATCATCTAGTCAATTGCCATCCTATGAATTGCCACTCTAATAATTATTTGGAGCCATATATTTCCTACACCTCACTGTTTGGAAGGGATCGCTAAAATATTATCATAAATAAACTAAAACTATTAGATAAGCAAGTATACATTCAGTGCTGGAAATGGAACTAACTGTCCGTCTCAGCGCATGGATATCCTGGGTCTCTTCCTGTATTTCCTTCCTAACTGCTAACTTCTCCTGACAGTAGACTCTATTCTCATTCCTCTACTCCTGCCTAAGATATTGAACTGAATTATGTTTATGTTTCTCCATCTAAATGTCTTGCTTACTTTTCCTAGAGCCAGAGAACAGTTAGGAGCACATGTGAGGGCTTTGTAGTAAAGTATTTATAAAGTAAACATCCTTTCATCTCTTGAAATATATGCTACTTCTTGCAGAATATTATTATACAGTCTCTTTTCTCTGCTATGTCAGTGATCTGCTTCTGTTGCTTTTAGCTTGACGTGTGCAGTACTCAGGCATGAAGAGGATGAAGAAAAGGGGGGGAGCTCTTCCTATCTGGTGTAAATGTTTTTAATTCAAATCTTTATTGGTAACTTACATATACACATAATGGTCACATTCAGCATTGAGAATTTGTACCAGTATATGATATGATATGACTTAATTCTCATTTTTTCCCATCCTCCTACCCACCCTACATCCTCCCACGCCTTATATACATAAGCTTTGTTTCCTTTTTTATTACCATCACATTATTTTTTCCCCTCATTACTTACCTCTACACCCCATTTCCTTAGCTCATCCTCTCTGGTGTAATTTTTTAAATTAGCACAAGTCAGAGTAATGGGAAAATTAAGATAATTTAATGGGAGAATCAAGCCATGTCCTATACTGGTATAAATTCTCAATGTTCATTGTGATCATAATGTGTATATAAAATGTACCAATAAAATCCATTAATTAAAAAAAGAAATTAGCACCTGTACTTTATTAAAGCTCCACAAACAGAAAACAAATTCTTGCACAAACTAGAAAATGAACTCGCTAAGTTTTTCCTGATTATTAATGCTAAACAAATACAGGATACGCTATTTATGTAACACAGACCCTGCGTCAGAGCGGCAGAAAAAAAAGTGAGTGGTGAGTCAGTACCAATAGCCAATGACTTTTCCAAAAGGTTGAAACTTCAGCTACACAGAATTACCACACGGTAGCTGTCCTTCCTCAGGGTTTCACCCTTTTCAGTTCAGAGATATTACAGCATTTCGTTAGGTATTACTCCTCAAGCCCACGTGCAGTACCAGCTCCTTGATAACTGTTAACGCCCTTGAAATCTTCTCACATGTAAAGGCTGTTGATAATTGTGGGTGGTTATGCAAAGAATGGAGCATATTAAATTGATAACAGAACAAACACCTTTTAAAAGGTGACTTTTCTAATATCCTTTGTTTTTCTATTACCTATTTTTTATTCTGGAGACTGTTTCAGAAATAAAAGTGTCTCTAAAGCACCTATTGATACTAACAAATTATGTCCCATTCTCCTCTTCAAAAGACTGAAGTAATATCAGTAATGGGGACATTCAGTGTGGGTAAAGATATGCAGGTAACAAGTGCCAGGAAGGAAAGCTTGTTTACTGTCTCACTCACTAAACTTTTCACAGTTGTCTAGGACAATGGCAAAGGACAACTGTGTTATAAGCCATTATTTGAGTACAGAGTTACCTAATCTATATAGATAGCTTTCATGATTGTAGATGCCATCTTGTTAATAAAAATAAAATTGTTGAGACAGAATAAGAGGTTAGGCTGTTCTATATTTAACATTTCAAAAAACAATGTAGATTTCTCACTAATCTGACTTTCTATTTCTAACAAAATCAAATATAAGTTTTTTGTGTTGCATTACCAATCATGTAATCCTCTAAGTCTGACTTTCACAATATCAGTGGACAACATTTTCTAAGATATATTACAAATATTCTTAAGTTGATCTTAACATTTTATGAATAATATGACATTTAGTCATTCTGAGAAGTGCTGATTCAGTGAGAGATCAATAACTCTGCTGAGCATGTATTAGTTAACCAGTTGACTCAGTTTAGTAAATATTTCATTTTATTTTTTGGAAAGAGAATCTAACATTCATTTAACATTTACTTATTTAAGAGTGGAAATTTATAAGAGGGTGTTTATTTTGGTGCTAAAAAATAAATAACCTGTGTTTCACCAGTCAGCTACCGCCCTGTTGCCCCTATGTGCTCATAGCCACGCCCACTTCCTGTGTTTTGTATAAACCTGTGTAGTCCTCAAGAAAAATGGAAGCGTTCGCTGTAACCTTCCCTGAGTCTGTGTGGGGACTCTGCTCTCATCCTCCCGGTCCAGGCCTCTGAACCTGATCCTCAGCAGCCTACACCCTAATGCCAAGGACGACTACAGCTAAAGTTTTGTTTTATTTCTTATCGTCACATACTTTTCTCTTAATTGACATTCTAAATTATATATTGATAGAGAATCAACTGATATTTCAATTCATCCTTCCTTAGTATAATTTTGAACCAAGATAAGAATGTCTACTGCCTCAAATATTTGTCATTCTTTGTGGTAAAAATTAAACATATTTTTCCTTTACCTCTTTTGAAAAACATAGTACATCACACATACTCATCCCACTGTGCCATAGAATACCAGCATTTATTCCTTGTAACCCTTAGAATGACTGAAGAGTTTTTCCTTGTCCTTCTCTGTCCATGTTGTTTGCTTTCTATTCTCAGCCCTTCACAAGCACTAACCTACTCTCAACTTCTATATGACCAACACTAGAACGGTAACCTCTAGTTCCACCTGTGTTGCCTCAAACAACAGGATAACGTTGTCTGTCATAGATGTGTGGTGTTTCACTGAATCACGTTTCTTTATTTATGTTGTTGTGATGTGATCTAGAATGTGCTCCAGAGTCTCATGCATTCATGGGGGTGGGGGCTGAGGAAGGTGTTGGATTTTTTGGGGGGACAGTGCAGGGGGCTACAGCTCAGTTGCTGTCAGGGATGGGGCTTTGTTAGAGGTGGGTCCTGGAAGCACCACCTGGAAGGGTGTCTCTCCTGCCCTTGCTCTGCCTTTCTCTCTCTAACATCACTTGAGCACATTTCCTCCACCCACAGCTTTCCACTGTGCTGTTCTGCTTCAGAGCCAGCTGGCTGGGCAAGGACTAAGGCTGCAGAAAGCATCTCTCATCCTTTAAGTTGTGCATGTCAGTAACTGGACACAGTGACAAGGATGTGGCCGAGACACGTGTGTACCATGCTTTCTCTATTCACCTATCCACTGAGGAACAGTTAGATTGGTTCCATTCCTTGCCTGTTAGAAATAGAACTGCAATAAACACTAGAGTATGGACATCTTTTTGACTGATACCATTTCCTCTGGATACACATCCAGAAGTATGATGGCTGGACTGTAGGATAGCTTTATTTTTAACTTCTTGAGAAATATCTATAATGTTTTAGCAATGGTTGCACCATTACATTCCCAAAAACACTCTGTGAAAGTCTTCCCTTTGCTTTGCATCTTAATCCACACTTGTTATTCTTTATCCTTTTGACAGTAACCACCTTACTGGAGTCTAGTGATACCTCATTTTGATTTTGACATTCAATTCCTATTATTGGTGATATTGAACATTCATGCCCTGGTTACCATTTGTATGTATTCCTTTCGAAATTGTTTATTTAGGTCTATCGTCCATTTTAAAATTAGTTTTATAGAAGTTTTTGCTTTTAATTTTTTTTTTAGTTCTTTATAAATTCTGGATATTAACTCTCTGTCAGATACATGGTTTACCAATTTTTCCTCCTAATTTTAGGTTGTTTCTTCATTCTGTTGATTTATTTTCAATAAAATATTAAAAGAACTTTTAAAGAGTGTTTGCTTTGGGCCGGGGATTTGGCTCAGTGGTTCCAGCACCTGTCTTGCAAATGCAAGGACCTGGGTTCGATTCCCAGTAACCACACACCATACTGGGCGTGGAGACTCACCCCAGCAGCAACCAGTACCACATACCACAGTGCCAGGCGTGGTGGCTCACACCTGTAATCTCAGCATTCGGGAGGCAGAGGCAGGAGGATTGCTGTGATGTCAGTTTAGGCTGAGCTCTGGGCCAGCCTGAGCCACAAAGCGAGACCCTGTCTCAAAAAAAAAAAAAAAAAAAAAAAAGAGTGTTTGCTTTATTATGTTCTATTTCATATACTCCATATTTGGCCTAAGTCCCTGAGCTGCAAAAGTCTAAACATATTGTGCACGAGCTTTTCAGTCTGATGAAATTCTGTTTGCATTTTTTTGTTGTTTTCTTAATAAGTATAGACTACCTGTTGCTATGTGCTGAACACAGTGACTGAGGCAAAATGAGTAAGTAATTCATATTATGTATCTCAGAAGAATATAATTTGTTGGGATATAATAAATGTAAAAATATAATATAAGAAAAGATGTAGAGACAAAACAATGAATGTTAGGAGAGAGATTATCAGGAAAAGAGAAAAGTTCTTAGAGAAAACCTGGAATTTGACAAGAAAGAAGAGAAACCACCTCAAGCAAAATGCCAGAAGACAAAGGTAGTACATCAGATAAATGGGTCAAGGAGAAGAACCTTGGAAATAAATGGAGGGTCAGATGATAGAAAATTTAGTTCTAGAAAAAACGAGATTTTTTTCATAAACAATGAATCCATGAAGGTTTTTCAATCGATAAAAATAAATCATGGTAGTTAGGCAGCTGAAGGATGTAGAATAAGCTCAAAGATAAGATATCTGCAAACATGAAGATTACGGTAGGGTTTTTATAGTAATATACTTAGTAATCAATTGGAATATATTCTAGAATCCATAGGGTAAGAAGGAAAAATAAAACCACGAACATACAGAAAAGATTGATTTACAACAGGAGTTAAAGGACATTGAATACTGAATATCAGCCCCACACGCTGACTGAGTTAATATTCAGTGTACAATGTTTGGGTAGGTAGCTAATAGTTCATAAGTTGTGGGGAGCCATGAGCGAGGATGTTTGAGTCACGTCCACCTGGAGACTTCCACATTCTCTGAGTGCCATGCCTTCCTTACGAGCAGGATGAAAACCCACCCTTCCCCTTCCGCCATCAGAATCATCCTATCCCGGGCTACCTCAGACACTTTGACTCCTTCCTGTTACTGGATACTATATAAATGCCCTGCATGGCTTCAATAAATGAGACTTGATCATACTCCTGTCTTGTCTCCATTTCTCGTGTCCCTCCTGTCCTATTTTCTCCCACTCTCCCCTCTAGGTACCCACGTTGTTAACCCCGCGGGCCGAGGCAATAAGTGACAGAGATGTTGATAATAAATAAAAGATGGTAACATCATGAGCACCTTTTAACTAGCTTAGCTGTCTTTAGATACACAAAATTGAAATTATTGTCACTTGAGTTGATATCATTTCATTCTTGTGAGGTTTAAAGAAAAAAACTCACTAGTGGTATGTAGAAGAGACAGCTAGCTTTTGAACATTTTCTTTATCTTCTGCTTGTTTTTGACAGGTAGGTACCTATGCTCACGAGTACAGAAAATGAAAACACATTAGGGTTTATAGCATGTGCTAACCTCACCTATAATTTCTTCTACAGCAGAAAATGTTGTTGGTTGCACTGGCTATCTTTTCAGTGACTAAATATTTTCAATAGGATCATCCAACATTAAGACAATAGACAGACAGACAGACAGACAAGTAAGGCTTTTGTTAAATAACATGCAGTTTTTCCTAAACACAAGAAACAGTTAATTCCTAGAAATTTCTGTTCATTTCTCACTGGCCTTCTCAGTGGCTATAACCCTGTTCCCCCTTTTCTGCTTTTGGTTTGAAATAACTGTCTTTATTGTATTTACCTTGGCTCAAAGCTCCCATAATAGTTTCTTGCTTAAGCCCAGAGATGTGGAAATTGGAGCAATAGTCATAAGAGACCTACTTGGCTGGACATAAAGGAATGGAAATGTCAGTTGGTGATAAGAAACTAGCAGACACAAAGAATTAAATAAATGTTGAAGTCATAGGCCTCATTCCCAGAACTCTATGCTCTGTTTTATCTTCATGTCCAGAAACTTAAAACTTTATAAACTTTCTTGCAAGGGAGTATTCACATATGAAAGTTGAAACGTTTACTTTCATTTACTCATTACTTATGGAAGAGACCATTAATAATCTAATACACCTTACATAGTTCCAGGTTAGTGATACCATACAGGTACTATATATAGGTAGGTCTGTTTTTAGACCTATTGTTTTTATGTAGTTACTGCATCATTAGTTCTAATTAAGAAAGAAAATACCTCACTGTAAGAAAGATTTGAAAGCTGTGAAGGTGCTGCCACCTTGAGGACTTTTTTGTGGACATTTAAAGTTTAACTTCTACTAAGCAAGGGCAGACTTGTGGTGGTATCATTTTACTCCATAAAGAAACTGAACTAAATTCTAGAATAGTCATCTAGTTTTGGAATTTCACAGAACACGAGACAATCCACATAGCAGCCAGGAGCCTTTCATAATTTTTGTTTTGGTACCAAATGCCACAGGTACCAGTGTGAAGTGACTTTCCCATTCCCTTATTGAGGCAGCCCGGACTCAACATGAGCCTCACACAACTGACCTCTACCCAAGAGCCACATAAAATGATGGGAGAAGGAAAGAAGGCTTCTATTTTGTTGAAACTGATAGTGAAAAAAAGCAACTAATTTAAAACACAAGAATAATTACAAAAAAAAAAAAGTATCACAGAATCCTATTCCCTCCAACTCCCCCAAAATTTTTCAGCTGCAACTCTCTACCCATGATAAAAGTGCTCAAAAAGCTTCTTGCTCAGAAAATGGAGGCATTATTGATGGATGGGATTCCACACCCGAAACTACAATAAGGGCCACAGATGGTCACCAAGTTCATTCCCATCTACAAATGAAAAGACAAGAAACATACTCTGGGCTGAGGATTTAGCTCAGTGGTTTCAGCATCTACCTGGCAAGCACAAGGTTCCAAGATCAGCCCTCAGTATCACATATCACAATGCTAGATGTTGTGGCTCATGCCTATAATTCTCCACCTGGGAGGCAGAGGCAGGAGGACTGCTGTGAGTTCAAGGGTGGCCTGGAGAGAGAGAGGGAGAGAGACATCCTACTGAGGAGTTCTTTATTGACTGGTTTTCCTTTGCTAAAGCTCTTGTTCTATGTGCATTAGATTGATTTTTCAAAAATAAACAGCAGACTGTTAACTTGGGTTCTACCATTTATTATTTCTTGATTATCAGAAGCCTTTTTCATTAACCCCTTTAGTGTTTCTTGTATTATATAGCAGAGATGTTTCAGCAAGATGCTCACCTTTGGCATGCTGAGGGTAAGAGGACTTGAGCTTTTATTGAACTTGAGGTCTTAGGACTTACATTGGGCAGAAATGGTTCCATTTTCCCGTTAAAAACCTTCTATTTGCAAGAACAGATGAAATTTCATCTGCTTTGCATCAGTCCAGTTTATAACACTTGAATCTTGGCACTACAACCTTCAGCCCCGTTATTGGTATTTCTCTTTTTCAGGGGAAAAAATACATTAATGGGGGTTTTTCATTGTTTATTTTGTTTTGCTTAATAAATAAAACTCCATGGTGCCCTCAAATTCTTTGCCCCTTATTCAAACCTTCATTCTGGACTTTTCTCAACAGAGCCTCACTGCAATGGCAGCCATATGTTTTCGTGGTCTTTGTGGACATTGCCAAGCAAACTGGAACCATTGGCAGCTACACAAACTCTTGGACTGTAGCAACCAGTTCCAGCAAAAACATTGCATTATATGTAAGAAAATAAGATAGTATGTTTTACGTTTGTCCTTTAAAGGATGTAATCATCAGAAAAATATGTTCTCTTTGGCGATAGCCTCTTACACTACAAAGGTGGTACCCATGAGGTATTTTTTAGACCCATATAATGAATTTAAACTTGAGGAGTCCATAATCATCTCAGTTAGACACTGGCAGGCATCTGATGGAATCTCTCTAGATCCCTGCAACATAAATTGATTTGATAATAAGCCTTTTGTGGACAGGTGTTGGTCTCTTGCCTTTAGGAAATGTGTATTTATTGATTCATGACTGTAAAAGAATAAGATAGAGAAAAGGAGAAAAGAAAGAGAGATACTTGTTGAGGGATGGTTGAGAATTAACAATTAGTGGCACTGCTTGGGGAGCCCTAAGCAACCAAAGAGGGACCATCAGCGCTCTTCCAGAGAGTAATACTTCCCAGGATAAACCATTTCTATTTGCAAGGCAAAGTGAGTGCAAAGTCAGGTGAAATAAACCCCATTTAACTCTGACAAGAAATTCTTCACCTCATTTTTTTGGTTGGCTTATTTTTACAGAGTCAAGCACTGGAAAAATGGCGATTCTTCTCTCTGACTTCATGCTTTGCTATTGCAGACAAATCATTTGACCTCAAAGTAGTTAGCTAAATTGAATATATTTTACCATATAGGAGAGAGAGAGCATATTTCTGCAAAGATAACAGATATCTTTCAATCACAT